>JAODAL010078367.1:0-12940 GCA_025379985.1 Phyllomedusa bahiana
ACCTGTATGTTAGGTACCCCCAATAAAGGACTTCATCTAGGAAACTACACCCCTTAAAGTATTCAAAACAGTGTTTAGGAAGTTTATTAACCCATTAGGTGTTTCACAGGAATTAAAGCAAGGTGGAGGTGAAATTTCAAAATTTCACTTTTTTGTAGATTTTCAATTTTTATCCATTATTCACAAGAATACGATAAATGTGATCTGGGAAATGCAACTCCCCAGATTCTGTTGTTTTCAGAGATAGCCCATATGTGGCCCTAGTGCACTATTTGACTCAACCACAAACCTCAGAATAGGAGGAGCACCTACTGGACTCTGGGGTCTCATTT
This sequence comes from Phyllomedusa bahiana, assembly GCA_025379985.1. Lineage (NCBI taxonomy): Eukaryota > Metazoa > Chordata > Amphibia > Anura > Hylidae > Phyllomedusa > Phyllomedusa bahiana. The sequence continues at coordinate 333 of JAODAL010078367.1, forward strand.
TCATTAGGATTTTATTTAGGCGCCATTTCAGGTTTGCGTGCACCCTGTAGTGCTAAAACTTAGTAAACACCCCTAAAAAGATGCCATATTGGAAACCACACCCCTTAAGGAATATATCCAGGGATGTAGTGAGTATATCAACGCCACAGGTGATTTCCAACAGTCTGTGATTTTAGCTGAAAATGCTTAATTTTTACAAGGAATCCTGGTAAAAAGCACCCAAAAAATTTTGTTACACAATTTCTTCCAAGTTCGGCAACACCATACATTTGGGTGTAAATTGATGTTTGGGCGCATGTCGAAATATAAGGGAGGAGTTTTTATTTGGGCTTCTGGACACAGATTTTTGGTGACCTATGTCGCATTTGCAAAGCCCCCAAAGTCCCCAGAACAGGTAAAAACCTTCCAGAAGTCGCCCCATTTTGGATTCAACACCCCTCAGGGATCTCATCTAGGGGTGAATTTTTGGCGCACAGGTGTTCTATCGTTTTTTTTTATCATTGGGCCATGAAAATGGGGGGGGGAAGTTCCGCCATTGTTTTTTGGGCTTCAATTTTACAGCGTTCACCGTGCAATGTAAATGACGTGATAACTTTACTATGGGGGTCAGTACAATTGCAATGATATAAATTTTATATAGTTTTTTATGTTTTATTACTTTTACACAATAGAAATAGGTCTATTAAAAATTGCGCTTTTTTGTTGTCCTATTCTGACAGTCATAGCTTTTTCATTTTTCTGTATACGGACCTGATAATGGGCTTGTTTTTTGCAGGATGAGCTGACGTTTTTATTAGTACCATTTTGGGGTGCATACGACGCTTTGATCACTATTTATTAAGGTTTTTGTGAGGCATTTTGAACAAAATACAGCATTCCTGGTAGTGTTTTTTATTTTATTTTTTTACAGCGGTCACTGTGCGGTATAAATGACATGCTAGTTTTACTCAGCAGGTTGATACGATTACAGCGATACCCAATTTGTATATTTATTTATGCTGTACTGTTTTTACACAATAAAAACACTTTTATTCAAAAAGGAAAATATGTTTTTGCATCAGTCTGAGAGCCCTAACTTTTTTATTTTTCTGTGTACCAACTGTGTAGGGGCTTATTTTTTGCGGGATGAGTTGACGTTTTTATTGGTATCATTTCTGGGGGGACAAGACCTTTTGATCAGTTTTAAATCCGTTTTTGGAAGGGCGGGGGTGAGAAATCTGCAAAACTTAGTATTGTTTTTTTTTTTTTTAACAGTGCTCCCCATTCGTTCCATGACAAGTAGTTTTACTCTCTGGGTAAAACGATTCGGCGTACCCCTTTTATAGTATTTTTTTTTTTGAAGCACAAAAAAAAAAAAATTTTTTTATTATGTAAAAAATATTTATGCTCGCGTCTTTAGGGCCACAACTTTAATTTTGTACACAGACAAAATTAGGAACGTTTTTTTTGCGGGATAATGACTTTTTAAATTGGTAAAAATTTTGGCTTTTTTATCGAGTTTTTGATCGCTTTTTATTCCATTTTATATGCGGGGGATGAACAAAAATCCCCAATTTCTGTGCTTTTTTTTTCGACTTTCCCGTAGGGGTTTAATTTTAACGTGACAATTTTATGGGTGGGTATTATGCCCCGGGGGCGATACCAAATAGGGGTTTTATTTTTTATTTTTTTTTTTTTTGGGCGTTTGACGTTCGTAATGGGAAAGGGGCATGTCGTGTTTTTATTTTATTGTTTGCTTTTACTTTTTTTTATTTTTTAAATTTTTTATTTTTCCCCCGGGGGGGATCTTAACAGCAATCGTCTGTTTGTTTCCCTGGAGACCTGACAAAAGGGTTACTGCTGTTTACATCCCAGGTACCTGCCAATCAACCATCGCACAATGGATTGATGCCAATGACTCCCCCAACTCCCCGGGTTGCATTCAACAGCATCCAGGGAGTCTGGTAAGCGGACCGTAGCGTGCGGAGCGCCGTTATTTGCGCCGATTGAGCAGGGGGAGCTCACTCCCCCTGCCTCAGCTTTATTATTGCGACCAGCCGGGGGGGGGTTGGGCATGAAGCCAGGGGAAATTTTTTACTGCGGGTTCCATTGTTTGCGATCGTCCCCGGGCTCCCCGCATGATCGCCGGGACGTATGCATCTCCATTTGGGGGAAGCCCACTTCCTGTAGGGTAGCATCCCAAGTGGGGAAAGTGTTTAAAAGGGCATTAGAAAAAAACTATCCATACAATTTAAAGTTGCTGAGTGTTATTTTTTTGCCCCGCAATCCACGAGCTTGAGGAACTGTTAAGGGCCTGATAGCGAATGTATTTCTATTAACCTTAAAAAAAAATTTTTTGAAAAAAAAATTTTTTTTGGGGGGGGGGGGCCCCCCCTTCCCTTTTTTTAAAAAACCCAAATTTATTTTTAAATTTGAAACCCCCCTTAATGAAAACCCCCCGGTTTGGGGAAAATTTTTAAAATTTTTTTTAAAAACTAAACTAGTTTTTTCTCCTTTCAGTGGGGTTTGGGTTTTTTTTTATTAAAAAATTTTTTTTTTTTTTTAAAAAATTTTTTTAAATTTGGTATATTATTTTTTTTTATTTAAGGTTTTTAAAATTTTTTTTTTTTTTTTTTAAATTTTTTTTTTTTTTTTTAAAAATTTTTTAAAGCAAGGGCGTAATTTTTTTTTTTTAAATTAAATATTGTTATTAAAAATTTTCTAAAAAATATAAAAATATATTTAAATTTTTTTTAAAATAATTTTTAAATTTACTTTTAAATTTTTTTTTTAAAAATATATTTAATTTTTTAAGAATGACCCCCCCTGGCCCGGAAACTTTGGGGGGTTTTTTTTCTTGGGTTAAAAACCCCCCAAACCAAACCGGGGGGTTCTACACAGTTTTGGGGGTTTAAAAATGTTTTTTTTGGGAAAATTTTTTTTCATTTTTCCAAACCAGGGGATAAAATTTTTTTTTGAAAGTTTTTTTAAAATTAATTTTTTTTTCCTATTTTTGTTTTTTAAAAATAAAAAATTTTGAAAAATTTGTAAAAAGAAAGTTCCCCAAAAATTTCAGGGTTTTTTTAAAAGAAAAAAATTTAATTTAAAACTATAATTTTCTTTTTAAAGCTTTTTTTTTTTCCTAGAGTTAAAACCCTTTTTAACCACTTTTTTAAAAATTTGGGAAAAAACCTTTTTTTTAAGACCTTTCCCCCCGTTTGGGGGCCCCCCTTTTTTTAAACCCCCTTTTAAAATTTTTTAAACCAAAAATTTTCCCCCTTTTTTTTTTTACAAATTTGTTTTTGGGAAAAAAATAATTTAGGTTTTTGGGGAAGGCAGGTGGCAGTTAAGACTTTGGCAAATAAAAAAGTCACCGGGGTTGGATGGATTCCCTACAGGTATATCACAGTTTTGGGGAGGTGTTGTTTTTCTAAATTTTTTTGGAGGTTTTTCAGGATCCCAGAGACAGAGGGCAGGTTACCTGTTTCCCAATGCAAGAGGCAGTAATAATTGTGTTATTAAAACCTGATAAAGATCCATTGCTCCCTGAGTCATACAGGCCCATTTCTCTAATCCCAGTGGATACCAAAATACTAGCTAAAGTGTTTGCTAACAGGCTAACTGCGGTGGTATCAGATCTCGTGCATCATTATCAGGCGGGTTTTATACCACAGAATGATACGTCCAATAAATTACAGAGACTGTACCTGAACCTGCAGCTTCCTGTTGATAACGCTGGGGCTAGGTTAATTTGTTCTCTAGATGCTGCTAAAGCCTTTAACCCCTTAAGGACCAAGCCAGTTTCGGCCTTCCTGACACAGCCCTATTTGTGAAATCTGACATGTGTCACTTTATGTGAGAATAACTTTTTGACACTTTTACCTATCCATGTGATTCAAAGATTGTTTTCTCGTGACAACTTGTGTTTTAAGTTAGTTATACATTTTTATCCATATAATCCTTGTTTGTTTGTGAAAAATATAAAAGTTTCATGAAAATTTGTCAATTTGAAAGTTCCAAAATTTCTGCATGCAAGAAATAGTTTATAACTAGCATATACCATATGTCCACTATAAGTTGGCATAATTTTTTAAATGTCTTTTTTTTTTTTACAACAGTAGACGGCTTAGAAACTTAGTAGTAATTTCTCACATTTTCAAGAAAATTTGAAATATACATTTTTTTAAGGACCAGTCCAGTTCTGACGTGGCTTTGAGGGGCCCTGAAATGTTAGATACCCCCATAAATGACTTCAACTAAGAAACTAGACCCCTTAAAGTGTTTACAACAGTGTTTAGGAAGCTTGATAACCCTTTAGGTATTTCACAGAAATTAAAGCAAAGTGGAGGTGAAATTTCAAAATTTCACTATTTTTGCAGATTTTCAATATTAATCCATTATTCACTGGAAACGGTAAATGTGACCAGGTAAATTCAACATAATATCAATTCACCCAGGTATGCCGTTTTTATAGATATCCCATATGTGGCCCTAGTGCAGCGGTTCTCAACCTGTGGGTCGCGATCCACGCGGGGGTTGAACGACCAAAACACAGGGGTCGCCTAAAGCCATCGGAAAATACATATTTCCGATGGCTTTAGCCGCTGAGAAGTCGTGCTACCGTCTGCAGCAGCGCTATTCAGCTGGAACGCACGCTGTTATGGATGCGCATTCCAAACTGAATGCCTGCGCGCATGCACAGACGTGATTGCATCATCCGTCTGGGGCCTAAGCGGCGGGGTAAGCGGGTGGAACGCTCCACAGTCCATAGCAGCGCTTTACATGTGTCCAGCGCTTGCTGACGTCATCATTGGGCGGACGCAGCAAGCGCCGGAGGACAGAAGCCTAGGAGGCGGAGAGCCAAGAGAGCCTGCGAGACAGCCTGCTGGTGTAAAAAAGGTTAATAATGTAAAAACAGTACACACACCAAACAAACAATACTGTGTAAGTGTAAGGTGCTTTGTGTGTAATCATTACACAGTACACAAAGCAGCTTACACTTACACAGTATTGTGTGTATGGTGTGTGTACTGTTTTTACATTATTAACCTTTTTTACACCAGCAGGCTGTCTCGACATACATTTACACAGTGTGAACTACATCGGTTTTATACTATAGGAGACCACTATAAGATGTTAGTTTCACACTGTTCCCCCAATGTATAATTATCTCCCATATCTACCCACTATTTTTCCCATATTCTGAATGAGGAAGCTGCTGAAATCAGCGGTTTCTGGCAGAATCCCCCTCCTATTGTTTCATTGTGAGTGGGGGCAGATTTTAGGGAAAAGAGCCCCGGAATTGGGGTCCACACAACTGCCGCGCCACCTTTATTTCAAAAGGTGGAGAAATTTTGACATTTTTCCCACACATTTCTTCCCCTTTAAGTTTGGGAGGTGCGGCAGATTCCCCCAAAAAAGCTTGTTGCTTAAATTTTTTTTCCACATAACTTTTTCTAGCGTGAAAAATTTAAGCAAAATGCCTATTTTTTGAGCAAATCCCCGCAGCCCCCCCAATTTGACTTGAATGGATTTGAGAATGCACCAGAACGAAATTTCTGCCGTCAGGGGACTCTCTTCGGCGGAATTCAAGGCCCCTCTCTTGAATAATTTTAATGAGGGGATTACCGCAAAACCCGCACTTATGTGTGAAAGAGCCCTAAAAAGACCCATGCTGGCGAAACACAGGATACCTTGATTTTTTCCACGTTCTATATAAAAAAAATTGCCACTAATCTGGAAAAAAACAGACCCTTTATTTTTAAGCATGTGAAAAGGCCCCCTGGCCCATAGTAACGGGTGTGAAATAGAAAAAACACAGGGAATAGAAAAAATAGGAAACTTTAAAAAACCTTTAAAACAGCCCTTTTTTATTTCTTGCAGTATGGTTTTAAAAATCAAAAATTAAAAGCAGGAATTGAAAAACCACAATGTTTATTTTTTGTGAATTCTCTCAGCGAATCTATGAACCAACAAACAAAAACGCCCAGCAAGCATCCAAGCTTTGCTGGCAAGGATATGACTATTTTTATAAGCAAAGCAATGGACTCAAGAAATTAGATTTGACAGGTCCCAGTACCAAAAAAACAAAAATGTACAGTTTTTGAAGCTCATATTTGGTGGACCAGAATCGCCAGAGCTATGAAACCCACCCATTGCTGGGATTTACGTTGCCGCTGCAAAAGACATATTCGGGGGGTTTTTTTGAATTGAATATTTTCAGAAATTGAAAGCAATTTCCTTATCTAAGACACGCCGCAGAAGAATGGGACATGTCTGCCGATATTCTTACAGGTGACCAGGAAATTAAATTGCACCCCAACCCTTTTTCAGTATCCCCGCTTATGAAAACTACAGATTAAAGTGCACTTGCACATTTTTGGGTTACGCAAGGTATTTTAAAAGATGGTGCTTTAAAGATGTTTCTTTTTTGCAAACCCCTTGAAACAAAAACTGCACATGATGTTTTTGACGCAGTTGGTTCTTTTTTTTAAAAACGTAACACTCCTGGGGGAAAAGGTTTGCGGTTTTTGCACAGATGGTGCTCCTCGATTTTTAAATTTGGGCCAAAACAATCGGGAAAAACAATCGAAGACACTGTATGATACATCCCAAATATTACGACTAAACACCGCAAATTTACAAGAATAATGAAAACATATAACGGTCAATTTTGTTTAAATCGAGGGGGCCCTTAAAAAGCGGTGTTTTGGCAACTGTGCAACATGTAGATGCCCAAAACCCCCTCTTTATTTTAAAGGTTGTCAAGAGGAAAAAATTCAAACGTGCTTTGAGTTCATATAACTGAAAACATTTTTTTAATTTGAAAGCAAGACCGCAATTCAAAAAACTTTTTTTGAAAAAAATGAGCTTCAGAAAATACTTACTTGGTATCTTTAATGACTAAAAGATACTGCAAAGACCCCAAAGCAACGTGCCTCGATTTGCCCCAAAAAATTTGATCATTCCAAATGAAAAAAAAATTCGCTTTGGAAAAATAAATTGGATAAAAAATAAAATTTACATGTTTCCTAATTTTCTTTCCCTTTTTTGGGGGAACTGACATTTAGCCCGACAAAAAAATTATGATGAAAATTTTTAAAGAAAAATTTGCAGTCTTGCAGTGAAATTTCTTTATACTTTCCAATCTACTGACACCCCCCTTTGCACTTTCCCGAAGTCCCATTCCAGTGAAAGTTGAAAGAGTTCCAACAGGCAAAAAGATTCTTTCCCAATTAACAAAGAGGGAGCGAGAAAATTTTTCTACGATTCCCCGCCTTCTTCTTTTCCCTTTTTCCCAAAAACATACTTTGCGAAACAGGGGTTTTTTCCCGCTTTCTGTAATAAATCTAAATACCCAAGTAGACTTTTGGGAAAATGATCTTCGCTGTGCCCTTGCAAAGTTTCCCCAAGAATTTTTGAAATTTGAAGCAAGAAAACCCAACCATCTCAAGAATTTGGCAGCAACTGTTGCAAATATTGCACGTTTTTTAAAGTTATATTACGTTGTTATATTTTTAAAACCCCTGCTATGCTATGGGAAATGTTATTTATTTTGGAATTTTTTTATTTTAAACCCTGCATGCCCTTTGGGGAAAGTTATTTTTGGGTTAGTAATAAATATTTCTCAAAAAAAATTAAATATTGTTTTTTTTGATTAACAATATGTTTAAATATGTTTGATTTTAGCAAGGGGAAATTTTTAAAACACATCAGTTTTACATTTTTGAATCAAAATTACAAAATTTAAATTTTTTAAGTACCACCAAAAAAAATTTTTTTTGGTTGGGGTCACCGCAACGAGGAACTTATTGCGGGGTACGGGATTAGAAAGGTTAGAACCACTGCCCTAGGCATTATTTGGCTCAACCCTAAGCCCCAAATAGGGGAGGAGCACCCCGGACCGGGGGTTTATTTTCATACGATTTAATTTTGGCCTATTTCAGGGTTTGCGGATGTCCCAAAGGGGCTAAAAAATTTAAAAAACACCCCCAAAAAGACCACATATTGGAAACTAAACCTCTTAAAGAATATATCCAGAGGTGCAGTGAGTATATAGACCCCACAAATTTTTTTTAACATTAGGTTGTGAAAATTAAAAATTTATTTTTTTCCAACAATCTGCAATTTTAGCTTACAATGTTTCATATTTACAAGGAATCCTGGAAAAAAGAGCCCCAAAACTTTGTTAAGCAATTTCTTCCAAGTTCAGAAATACCGTATATGTGGGTGTAAACTGCTGTTTGGGCACATGACTTGGCATACAAGGAATGGAGCGCTATTTGGCTTTTAGAACACAGACTTTGGTTGGTGTCATGTCACATTTGCAAAGCCATCAAAGTAGCAGAACAAGTGAAACCTTCCAGAAGTCACCCCATTTTGGATTCAACACACTTCTTGGATTTCATGTAGTGGTGTATTGTGCATTTTGGGTGCACAGGTGTTCCTTAGTTTTTTTAGCATTGGGCCATGAAAATGGCTGGAAAAAACACAGTTCGGTCATTGTTTTTTGTGGGATGAGTTGATGTTTTTATTGGTACCATTATGGGGTGCATATGACGCTATGTTTACTTTTTATTAAGGTTTTTGTGAGATGTTTTGAATGAAATACAGCAATCTTTATATTGTTTTTTATTTCTATTTTTTATAGCAGTCACTGTATGGTATATATGACATGCTAGTTTTACTCAGCAGGTCGATACGATTACAGCGATACCCGATTTGTATCTTTTTTTTATGTTTTACTGCTTTTATATATATATTTATTTTATTGAGTATTTCCAAACAATGCAATAGTACAAGTCATATGAATTAATATACAAATAGGAAGCATAACAGGATCAATTTCTTTAAGCAAATTAACATAGCCTCTATGGTAGTGCCAGACAAGAAAATAAACAATCCTCTGCGACAATAAGGTAATACCCATTTTTTGTATTTTATCTCCCTTCCCCCAACTGTTTCCTCTCCTCCCCCCAACTTAATAAAATTTAACCTAAGTAACTAGGGACAAATAACGTGAACCATCTCTCTAAACATTTCGGCACAGTCTTCAATCTCCTCACCTCCCCCTGAGCAGGGGATCTAATTGAGGATAACCCGCAACAATTATCTTGTTTCATACCAAAATCCTTTTGATTAACTTGAGCAAATTATACATATAGAACATTCTTACGTGCCCTCGCATCTCTCTCTCTACCAACAACATCAGAAAATAGTGATAATATGTGCCCCAGGGAAGGTGAGACCAAATGGGTAACAACAGTATGCATGACACCACGTCACCATGTCCCTACGTATAAACCATGCAAACAGCAATTAAACCATCTGAGCTCTTTAACTTCCGAAAGACAGGCAATAGTTAGGCGGGCAACGCGTGGCCACCCCAGATTTAGGCCCCATCCGCAATTAGTCACGAAGCAGGTATCGGGGGATCCCCCTCCATAAGTCTACCCTGGTACCAAGAAGTGAAATAAAAGCAATCCCTTATGGCCCGTTTAATGCGTTCCGGTAACAGAGATATGTAGCTTTCCCAAATGGCAAAGAAGTTTTCTACCCTAGATTCCTTTTGCAATGTCACCTCCATCTTCATTACATATGAAAGTTTTTCTAGAAAAAATTTGAAGGGCGGTGGAGTCTCATGTATCCAAGTGTGCAAAATTGTTTTCACACCTGCTGCCGCGATCAAGTGTAGAAGTTTCCTACACCCCGGTGTGCATGGAGTTTCTTGTGTATTTATGTGGCCAAATATTGCCCAAAGTGGGGATCTAGGGACATAATGTGTGAGATTGGAAGTTGTAAATGCTATAATTTTATCCCAAAATGCTTGGATCACTGGGCAGCTCCAGAGGCAATGAAACAGGTCAGCCCCAGGTGATTTACAACGAAAACAAGAGTTATCCGGGATAATTCCCATTTTATGTCCCCTCAAAGGGGTGATATATGCTCTATGGTATAATTGAAGGGTCATTTCCCAATATCTGCTGGAGGGCAGGAATTTCTTACTATTATTCAGTGCTACACGTAGCGTGGAGAGGTCCAGACTAGGCTCATCCCCTACCCACTTTATAATTGCCATAGAAGTTGTAGAAAAATCTAGCGGAGGATTGGTTAGTTTGTAAAGCTAGGAGTTTTTGATTGCTTTTTATTCCATTTTATGTGCCGCGGGATGAACAAAAATCTTAATAATGTGATTGTTTTTTTTACGGCGTTCAGCGTACGGGTTAATTAGCATGACAGATTTATAGAGCAGGTCGTTACGCCCACGGCGATACCAAATATGGGTACTTTTTTTATTTTTGATCTTTTTTGGGGCAATTGCCATTTGTAAAGAGGAAAAGGGCGGTGCACGTGTTTTGATTTTATTTTTCGTGTTTGTGTTTTACTTGTTTTTCACTTTTTTTTACTTTTTCACATTTTTTTTTAAACTTTTCCCCATAGGGGATTTGAATGAGTGATCTTTAGATCGCTCATTCAATAGGAATCTATGCACAGCTTGTCGCTGTGTACTGGTTCCTATGGCAACTGTCAGTCACGATGCCGGGCCATGCCCACGGGGCACGGCCGGGCATGGTGACATCACAGACAGCCCGGAAGGCAATCTTTACCTTCCAGGCAGTTCATGCCACCGACAGAGACGCAGGAGGAGATTGCTCCTCCTGCGTCTCCCTTAGTTATTGCGACTTATCGGTCGCGATAATTAAGGGGTTAATCAACCCCTCCCTCCCCGGAGTGATCTCGGGTTGGGGCCGATGCTGCGGGATGTCAGCTGTAATATACAGCTGACATACCGCAGCGATCGCGCGATCCTCAGGACGTATGCATAGGTCCAGGTTCGTTAACCCCCAAACGACCTGGACGCATGCATACGTCCAAGGTCGTTAAGGGGTTAATAGTCTGGAGTGGGAATTTTTATGGGTGGTTTTATTTAAATTGGGTTTTGGGCAAAAATGTATATCCTGGATTAAACTGTTTTATACGGATCCCAAGGCTAAGGTGCAGTCCAATAATTTGGGGAAGAACGCATGCCCGGATAAAGCTAGAAACCCTGCAATTGGCAAAGGATGAGGGGGGGTTGGAAATTCCTAATCCAGCAGTTTACTTCTTGGCAGCACAACTGCAATATATGAGAGATTGGGATGGGGAGGGGGATTAGGACTTAAACTTAAAACTATTACATCGGACTTCCGGGGGCGGGGCGTTCGACACGGCCGCATCTTATGGCTGCTCCTGCCTGACTCTCTCGGAAGTGGAGTAATCCCAGCCATCCTGCCTCCTTGAACCACCTAAAGCGGTTCCTGAAGCCTTTATAGATCTGCTGGCTGCAGGAGCAGGAACATTTTCATCCCTGGAGCCCAGGAGCAGTAACGACTGCTAAGCCCGCTGAGGCCGGAGGCCTCCCCCTAAACCGTGGTGAAGGCAATGTGGCGGACCGGACGAAGCACGGGCTTTGCTGAGAGGAGCAGCGTGAACCGAAACGGTGATAGACATCCTACCTCGCCAGAATTAGCCCCTGAGGATCTGGTGGCGGAGAGGCGACCCAGAACTGCAGAACCGAGAAAGCCCGCGAAGTTTCCCGCCAAGGGCACCAAGCAGGCGCCATCTTGGGAGCACCATCGCGGCGCTGAAAGGGCGGATGTCTCCGGGCGAAAGCGCTTGCCGCGCTGCACAACCTGGAAGCCGTGGAGCTCCTTAAAGAACAGGCTCCGCTGCTGAAGGAGGAGAACGGCCGCACCGCAGCTCCCGCTCTTCATAAGATCCCGAGCCACGAGGCCATGCAGACCGGCCGGAGCTGAGGCAGAAGGGGACACGTTGCACTCGAACCCCGAGGCATAACTGCAGACGCGGTGAGTCGTACCGGGGGAGAATGGAAACCAGGCGATCATCTGGCAGGCACTGGGTCTCTGGCAACCCCTGTACCCTTAGCTGCTGCGAACTTGTTGCTCCCCCTGGGCGCCTAAACTACAGACGGGACGCAGTGTGAGTAAAATAAGCGCGCCCTTGCCAAAAAAGGGCCGAGCCACTCAGGTGGACTTGCGAACTATGGGAACCAACTATACATAGAGACCCTTCTTTATTACACCGCATATAAGAATGGACCCTATCAACGATGTGACGGGTCACCCCTGCACACATTCTGGGGGTCTACCACACTTACACCGTGCCTACCAGGAAAGGGGACAAGAAGGGACAGTGGCTGGAAATCCCTACCATACCCCGTCACCGACTTTGCTAATTATCTAACAGACTTAAGAGGTGAAATCCTGGACAAGTCTGAGAGACTAGATCACCTCATTCATACCTACCCAGGAATATTCCGCACCACTACATCGCAGACGAGCAATCGCAGTATTCCACTCACAACAGCGATTCCTTTCTTTGGAATACAGGACTGGGTACAAAGCATTTACTTTATCTGGTGCCTGGTACTACCTGAATAGGGACACCAAGTGAACTCACAGAAAAGTATTGCTTGCTCAGGGTTAATGCCCTCCGCATGTGTAGCTCCTGATTCCTATTGTATTGTGTGTTCTGTTTAAATATTGCAAAGCTATTATAACCACTTTTATTAGGAGGCATAAAAATACTGCTAAAGGAAGAGCGTAGAAAAGAAAATTGAGAAAAATAAT
>JAODAL010078368.1:0-12940 GCA_025379985.1 Phyllomedusa bahiana
GCCGCCCCAGAATGTCATTGTGCCACTGCCTGATCTCATGCTGCTGCTGTCGTGACCTCCACACTGTATCATTGGCCACTCTTTTGGCCTAATACTGTTTTGCCGTCTCCAGAATGTCATTGTGCCACGCCTGATCTCATGTCCTGCCGCCGTGACCTCCGCTCTCAGTCATTGTGCCATTCTGTGGCTTCCTCCTGTTTTGCCACCTCCAGAATGTCACTGTGCCACTGCCTGACCTCATGCTGCTCTGGCTGCCGCCGTCACCTCCACACTCTGTCACTAATGTTGCCACCTGAGCTCTCAGCTTGTTTTTTTCCAGCTTTCGTGGCATGACTTTATCAGGCTACATTCCCGCTTGAGTTTTTTGGTCAGTTTTGCCCTCTTAAGTGCCCAGGGAATTTTATAGTGAAGCGATTCTAAGAGGGGCGGCAGTCAATCGGGTTTGTCATACTAAAACACAACATTGTATGAAGACCAAAACCAAGCTCCCTCTGCATATTTAAGCAGGCACAACGTTCTACAGCACCCTGCAGGCTTTTTGCACCTGGAAATAGCTGCTTTTTAACGCGATTCGTGCCGAAAGTAATTCGGACTAAATTTATTTGTGTCAGGAAAAAATTCGGCGATGTGACCAAATTGAATTTTTGAGAAATTCGCCCATCTCTAATTGAACGCCTTAAAAGCAAAACGCCTGCAAACATATATGAGATATGCTAAAAAATGTAAAGCCATACCAGGCCAAAATTTTTACTTTTTTAAAACTTTAGAAGTCTGTAAAAAATTAACTGATGAAGTAAAAAATTCAAAACTTTTTATTTGTAATTAACTAAAGTTGTACTTCATAAAAATTAAAAAAAAAAAATCTAAAGACATCAGGTAAAAAAATATTCATATTTAGGTCACTTGATATGGAATGACCCAATTTATTATATTAGGTAGAGTGAGGGTTTATCCCATATCCCAAAATCATGTCGTATTTATAGGCAGAAAACAGTGATGTATTTTTAAGCGAGGCATAAAGTGGCATAACATGCCTGGTGAGTTGCACTAAATTGATCATGTCATTCTGATGTGTGTGTAATGTGCTACTGATTTGGTTATAAAAATATAATAAAATCTCATTCACGGCTAATGAAAATAGAAACCAGTTTTAAAAAATCTCATATCAGAAATATCATGTGTAGCAAATTAATTTAACCAACAGTTTAAGAAAGTTTGATTGATTGAAGTGCTTCAGTGCTTTGGCTCCGTCTAGACTGGATAATAAATCTTTCCTATACAATGAATTTAATAATTTTGTCAGTGTTGATGGAATTAATCTGTATGTTTGCATTTTTAGTGATAGCATATAGCAGTGGAGGATCACAGTATATGTTGTGTATGTTTATATACTATATGGCACTATTTTTGTGGGCACTATCTTTGAGGCGCTATCTAGTACCCTTGGAACACTATCTGGATAACACGATTTTTGTAGGGGTAATATGTGAAGCTTCATATCTGTTGGCATTACCAGTCTGTCACTAGGAATGCAACTGTGAGGAATAATTTGTGTGGGCCCCCTTCTATGAGGCATTATCTAGGTAGGTTTGGGGAACTACCAGGACTATTTTAAGGGGCACTATCTGTGAGGTACTATTTGAGAAGCACTATGTCTGTGGGCATCTTCAAGATAGCACTAATCCTGGAGGGTGCTTTCTGGAAACTGTTTAACACAATGTCTATGAACACTCTGACAATACTATTTGAATATAAATGTATAGCTTTGGATTTGTGGTCTGTGGTTTCTGGGGTGTATATGAATTTTACACTCTACATTTTTCTTACTACCGCTTTTCCCCTGCTTTCCTCAATGCAAAGCAGCCCCTGGCCTAGCTTAGAGGCCCACCATGCCTATGGGCCCCACTGGGGTATACCTGGGGTCAGTCCAAGCCTGAGTATGATATTACTGTTTTGTACAGAAAAAAATAAGTATGTAGATCCTCATTAATATTGCATGTATCAATAATTTATGTGCTTGGTTGGTGTATGTATAATTACAGCATCATGCCACAAGCAAACCTATGTTAGCTCAGTAGAGTTAAAAATGTATAATATTTAAACTAACGATCTGGACCAGAGAAACCAGTATACTCCTTTAGAGTCATACTACAATCTGGCTGAAGCCACAAACCAAAGACTTACAGTGCAATTGTGACACAGTCATACAACAGTCATATAGAGCCATGGGCATAAGTACAGCCATAGCAGTCATAGCTCCTATGGGGCCTAAAGGTTTAGTGGGCCCACTCAGGTACAAGAAGATTATACGTTTTTGTAGGGATATTAGGTTGGTGGCTTTCTATTACATAGCACTACTATGTGGGTTCTTTGATATTACTTTTTATACCAATAATTATTAGCTGTCATAAGGCCCATCTTATATCGATATAGAGCCCTCTAAATTCTAGTTTGTTTCACTGTATACAGCTCTTTGTTAATCTTTGGCATGATGAGACGGTATTCCTATTGATAGAATAAAAATGGACATGCTGTCTAAGCCTGAACTGACTCCAGCTTGTGTTCTCTTAATTCTAATGTTGGTTGTTTTAACCTAAGAAATAAGTTTTAATTCTCCGTAGCTGAAGTAAAGAGTACAAGATCACTTGATAAAGATGTTACTCTTACAACAATAGTGAATTGGGTAGGACACATCTGTGTTAGGCCAGGTCTACACAGCACAGAAATCCCATTGGATTTTCAGTGGATTCAGTATTTTGAAAATCCAACGGTATACCGTCCTGCATAGACAGCAATAAAAAATCTGTGCTGGGTTGCATATTCCACCACATTCCTGTACATTCAATTGTACGGGGCCGCCAGCAAATCTGAAAACTGACCACGGCTTTTGCGCAAAGTTGCGCCAAACACCGCGGTCCAGCAAATGTCAAAATGCCATCGGCTTTGGACAGCATTTTGACATTTGCTTTGTAGACCTAGCCCTAGAAAAGCTTATGAGATCTTGAATACCAAGCGCTTGATACAATATTGCAATAGAATACAATGGTGAATAGTTTTGTGTAGTTAAAATTGAGCCATGTCCAGAAATCATTTTATTTATTTATTTATTTTTTATTGTAATTTTTTATAAAAGTTTTAGAAACATTAAAATTGTTATACAAAGCAAGACTTGTAAATTTTTTTCAATATTACAGGGAATTAAACTGCCAAAAATACCTGCATCAATCCGGCATGAAAAACATCAAGATATCTATTGTAAGATATGAAACCCTTAGAACTGCTAATCAGACAATCGCTTTTTTTGTAATAACCAGAAAAAAAATCCTTCAATGGGATAATCAAAGGACAGTCAGAAACCCCAAAACCATAAGGAAAGGGGGGGGACACGTTGATGTTAACATGCAGGAGGGAGAACCCCTGGCTTAGTGAACTCAAAGGATTAAAATGTTAGATGTTATGCACAGTTACTATGTACCCAAGATCCCATATCAAATGGAAGTGTGACTTTTTCCATCAGCTGGCTTCAGATGTTCTGGGCCCTAATACCCTTTTGAGGGGGGGGATACACATTTCTAGTCTCGGGAATAGGTTTTGGGGCCCCCTTTCCACACGAGTTCCCACTCCTCGGAAAATTTTTTCTGCCCAAGTCTTTCCCATTTCAGAAATCATTTTAAATAAATAATTGATACTAATTGTCACTCATTTATTCACAATTTACTAACATCCAATCTTCAAAGTATAAGATAAGCTTTTGATATACTACTGGCTATAATAAGATAATCATTATAATGTAATTTCATGTTTCTTCTTGTCTATTAATAAATGGTTCCGGGGTTTGTTTTTTGGAGCCATTTTGATTTACAACCAACCAGTTTATGTGCGTTAATATAGCTCTCCCGCGGTAGCCAGCTGGCAACACCTAAAGAATGACCTTTATGGAGTAGTAAGGTTATTTACTATTCTAACACAGTGATTAGCTTTAAACATGTAGGTAAAGGTAAAAAAAAGCTTTATTTCGAGTAGATTTTCTTCCCTGCTTGTTTACATAAGCTTCATAGTTACCAACCACACCTGCCTAGCAGTGGCCGGGCGGTCCCGTCTTTCCTGCTGTTTTATCGCAGAACGGTCTTTTATGGAAAAAGTTTTAAAGACATGCTCCTGGCATGGGTATTCAGTCAGTTTTACAGACAGTTTTCAGATATGAACACTACACGGATTTTCCATGGCATTTTTTGCACTGTGGCGCCCCTAGAGCTTAGAACATGTTCATTCTTCCCCCCGGTTTCTGCAGAAATAAAATGCGAATGTAAAGGGGGAGACGGCTTGAATCCACAAACCATGGAGAAAAGCCATCCCCCTACATGCAAAAAAAGACAAAATACCAGTCAGAAAATAGGACCGGTGTTTTGTCTTTGCTGTGTGAACACACTCTAACCCTTTAGATCAGAGAGAAGCTTTGTACTGCCCCTCAAGTCCTAGAGCACTTTTTATTGAATGACACAAAGATAACATGTCACTCAGTTCTAACAATGTGTCTTGGAAATCTGCAATTTTTTTTTCTCTTCTGAACTTTCCTTCATGACAAAACAGCCCTGAGCTCACATTTATACCAGACACCTGCTAGACAGTGATTGTTCTTTATTAAAAACCCCTCCTTCCCAATTAGCGTAATAGGTACAGCGGAAATGGAAAGTCATTGGTAGACCCCCCTACACCCTGCACAGAAAGTTTTAAGGGGCCCGTTCAACGGCTTTTTTCGCCGCGGTTGGCGCCGTACGTGTCCCGGATTTGCGCTGCAGTAGGGGCCCCAAATTTTTGCAGTAATTGCGGTAACCCACCATTCTCATAGAGAACATGGTTTCCCTCGTCCTCCCCTGGGGAATCCCCCCCCGGGGGGGGAGAAAGTGACATGCAATTATCAGGCGCAATACGCGCCGGGGATAATGCAATCTAGGCCCGGCGGGCCCCCCCCTCCCCCCGCCCCTTATTCAACCCGGGAAAGCAGGCAATCCCTCGCAATTCCGACTTGAATAAGCCTTTAAAACCGGGGCAAAGGGTTTTTTACAGACTTTTTTGGGATGAGGTTTTCGGGCGTTTCCTTGCCCAAAACGCTTCCAAAAACACCCCAGTTCATTTAATTGATTCTTGAAAAACCTCTTTGTAGTTCACACACGGGGGGAAGGTTTTTACACTTTTTTGGGAAAGAAGTGTCATTCAATTCTTGAAACGGTTTTTGGCGCGGTTTTCGGTGGGGGTTTTTTGGCAGGGTTCGGTGTGGGGTTTTGGGGGGAAAGCAGTATTTGTCCTGGTTTTAATTTTATGGGTAAAAACCCTTTCCAAAACCTGATCCAAAACCGCGGCGAGAAACGCCTCGAAAACCTCTTCTGAAGAAGCGTATTTCAAGCGAGGTTTTGATGTGGTTTTGAGCAAGGAAATGCTCCGAAAACCTTGTCCAAAACCTCGTCCAAATAAGCTATGTGAACATGCCTTAAATCTGAAGAGGCTGTGAAGAGTGAAGACAGGAAGATGGGAAGCACCTTCAAAGAACTACTCCAGTAAAATGTCCAAAACACTGTATTATACTAAGTGTAGGGATCGAAGAGGCAGTGCAAAACTTTTTTTGCGCTCTTTTATCCCCAAATTTGACCCCAAACGTTGCTTTAATCCCTTGCTTAACTAGCACACTGGCCGGGTTTGTACTAATCTTCCCTACTTGTGCAGCGTAAACTTGAAAAATTTGGCATATCTTCAGACACTGTTGTCTGACTGTTTACCCAAAAGTTGGTTTAATTTGCTACAATATTTTGCACCAAAATTTTGGTGCAAAGTGTCACATATCGAGTAGTAAATGTGCTGCCATTTTTGCAAGAAACTGAACAAAAATTCTGGAGCATTTGAACTAGTAAATTTGTTCGGGTTAAAATTTTTTTTTTGGAGTGTTCCTTTTCTTTGAAATATGTGTGACTTGAGTTAAGTGACCCCTTTATGGGCAGGTGGGTAGCACCACAACACCTGCCCAGTGACAACCGCTCTGAACCCGTTACTGTAAATGTAAAAAAAAACGTTTTATGGGAGTGAAAAGGGAAGCGAGATAACTTTTGTTTCCCAAAAGAAGCAAAAAAAAGCTTTTTGGGTTTTATTGACTGCCCCCTTGCATCTGACTTTGGGCGTTTATCTACAGTACTTGATGAGAGCGATGAGGCTCAAGTATTCTCACTGATGATAATGAACGACAACTGGAAAAAAAATATGTTTCTTTAATGATATCAAAGACTTCTTAAACTGCATCTTCTATGAAAGTGGAGTTTGGTATCGAGGCTAATATCCCAATTTTTTTTGTGGAAAATTTTTTTAAAAGTGTCAGATACTTACTTTTTTTTAAAACTCATTTTTACAATAACAGGATATGAATTGAACAGTAGAGATGTGTAAATTAAAACAATGTGCTAAGTCATAATTTTTGAGTGACTAATATACGTTAGGGGATCATCAACACACTAAACATAGCTATTAATTTTTGTCACCGTAAAAAAGTGCCCAAAAGGGAAGATTTTTTTTGTCTGAGTGAATTGGGGGCCTTCCGTTTTCCCAGGCCCTCTTTTAAAAAAAAAAAAAAAGAATTGAAAAACATTGGAAAAAACCATGTCTTAGCATTCTGCAGTTCCCAAAGTTGGGAATTATAGAGTAATAAAATGTAGGGTAGGTATATGGAAGATGCCACAATTCATCTGTATTGTGCCTATGTCAAAACAGCACATATCTCTGTTGCTGTACCAGTCGTTGTGCTCTTACATCAAATTTTTGCCGTTACTCAAAAAAAGGGCGATTTAGAAATTTTTTAAGGGCCCATGCAAAATCAATTAAAAATAAAAAAAAAGGAGCATAAGTGACAATAATTAAAGGTATAAATAATATCACTGTATATCAGGAAACCCAAATAGTATATGTACTACTACTTTTTCTCTACCTAAAGGAACATTGTTTTTGTACTTTAGCTCCCTCTATCTCTCGGCCTCATAGCAGTCGCTTTGGCTGCTATGACTATAGTTACACACTTGTGTAAACCATATCAGTACCAATCACAATATCCAACATCCATACCACCATGACGTACCCGAAGGGTAAGATACAATGCCAACAATAAGGTGCGTTTACACGGCAAAGGACAAAATCAGCTCGGTTTGGACTTCAGCAGAACCGTTCATAACAACTCTGTTTTTCAACAGTTTTGGCTTTTTGAACGTTTTTTGTCACTGATTTTGTTCAGGTTTCCCCAGCGGTTTTTGGACTGTTTTTCAAGCAGAAAAGTGTAGTAAGTGCTAAAGTATTCCTGATTGTTGCAAGAAACCATGTGATTTGAAGCAGGGGCATAACTAGAAATCACAAGGCCCCATAGCAAACTATTCAATGCCCGCCCCCACTGGTCTGTTAAAAAAAAAAAATTATCACATGTTCTGTCAAGTATAATGGAAAAAATAGTGTACACCAGACACATTGCGCATACCACTCACACGCCAGAACCCCTCCCGCCACACCGGTTACTGCCAGAACGTCCTACCACAACCGGGGAAAAACGCCAGGGCACTCCGCACACACCCTTTACAGCCGACACACCCCCACACACCGGGGTACACGGCAGACACTCCTGCACACACCACTCACACCCCCCCACACGGGTACACGCCCAAAATCCTGCACACACCCCTCCAACCCCGCAACACCCGGTACACGCCAGACACGTCCCCACAAAAACCGGTAACGCCAGACAGCCCCCCACCACCGGTCACATCCTGCACACAAAGGTCACACACTAGACACGTCTCGCATGCTCCACACACCCCGGGCACATCCCGCATACACCGATCAACGGGAGACACGTCCCACACACCCGATAACCCAGTATATCCTCAAACACCGGTCACATCCCTCACACACCTGTCACATCCCGCACACACCGGTCACATCCTGCACACACTGGACACATCCCACACACACCTGACACATCCTGCACACACCGGACACATCCCGCACACATCCCGCACACACCAGTCACATCCTGCACACACCGGTCACATTCTGCACACACCGGACACATCCCGCACCACCGGGCAATTTACCACACACCCGTCACATCCTGCCCCCCCAGACACCTTCCCGCACACCGGACTCATCCCCAAAAAAAGGACACCGCGATATTTTGGGGGTGGATTCTTTGTTTACCAATATATTTTACTTTTTGTTTTTATTTGGGGGCTTACCCTTTTACCCTGCACTGAATACTGGTCATTAATGATTTTTAATACATACAAACAATCCAAACCCCGACACACAATATACAGTACATCCCGTACACATATATAATTTCACACCAGTATATTCATAACACAATTTAAAACACACACATATTACATCATATACATAATTTCTTTTTGATTGCGCTGGCTCCCCCATGCAGTCCCAAGGGGCTTGGGGGAAGACAAGTTAGGGTAGGAGGGGCAGCTTCCTGTCATGAGCTGCTTTCAGCCCGGCAGTGCAGACACCCCTCTTCCACCATCCCAACTGTGCACACACCGAGGGAGCTGCATACAGCAATACAGAAGTTGGAGGCAGTGTGAGCATGGAGGAGAGGGGAGGAGGACAGGAGGGGGCTTCTGAGGGAGCAGCTCTTTTAAGCTACATTTTAGCAGCTCCGTGGAGCTGTGAGGGGACCGGGCTCTCCTTTGGACCCCACCTATCTTATGAAGGGCCCGGCAAGAAGGATTTTTTTTTGTTGCCCGGGAGGCCCCCGAGAATGCGGGCCCTGTATTTTGCCACGATAAAAAAGGTTTGCCTTCTCCCCTGGCCCAGGGGAGTAGCGAGCAAGCGCCGAGTGGCTCCATCTTTAAACACCAGGCAGGCTTATTTGAATGCTCTGTCCAAGAACCCGGGCGTCCCAAGGTAGGGAAACCCCGAGCCCTGCAGCTCTGCGGCAGTGAAAAGTTATGTACCTGTCCCGGGTGCAGGAGCCGAATCGGGGGACCGACATGTTTGAGCTGCCCAGGGCCCCCTAAGGGCCCGGGCCCCGTGGCAGCTGATAAGTCTGCTTCCCCGGTAGTTACGCCCCTGATTTGAAGGCCAACTTTTTCACTTTAAGCACATGTGCAATTCAAAAGCCTAAAAATGTTGGATAGTTTAGGCTATAAAGAGGATTTATAGACTCTCGTTCACACTGACATTAGAGATAGTATCTCTCGTCCCTGTCATGGGTGGGATTTTTTGGGAGGGCCCGCTGATGGTCCTCTTGCTCTGGGCCCGGGAAAAGGGTTTGCAGGACCCTTTAAGTGTTAAAAAAAATGCAAAAAGGACCTGCAAAAACAACCCACTTTGATAGGATCAGCTTTTTTGAAAAAAAAATAAACCCGAGGGTTTTTTCACCTGAGTTCCAGGCACGGCAGCTTCAGCTTCACCCGTTTGGTCAAATGGGTGATTCTATAGCAGTGTTTGATTTGTTTCTGCTATTCCAACTGAGTCTGTTTCATTTAGAGCGGTGGGGATTTAATCTGTAAAGTAAACTCCCAGGAGCTTTCAAAGGTAATTATTCTAATCTTGTGAGAGTTTAAAGACGTGGGACATCCTCCTGCTCACTGTTAACAGGAAGGTAAAAAGGATGGTTAACCCAGGGGATTGTGTGTGCTCTGTGCAGATAAAAAACTTTTGATTTCCCACCAGGGGAATTCAAAAGAGCAGTGTATTTTGAAAAATCTTTAATTACCGTTCCCTACAGTCAAAACTAATCATTGCAGTAGAAAACCCCCCCTAAATATCCCAAATTCTCTGATAGTAGTTTTGGGGTAATCTTGCTATATGTCAGCAAAATACTTTGCAGCCTGCAACTCACATTTCAATCACTAGCTTGTTTATTATTTTCCTATCCTGTGTTTCCATCTTTGCTGTGTTCAAATGCAGGTGACTTTAAATACAGAAGAAAAGTCCAATGGCACAGGTGTACACGGTGGCAAAAGTGAAATCAAGAAACTGGTATATTAGTATCCATAGATACAAAAAAAAGACATATAGGCATGTGCAAAAAGGATTGTTGTGCCTAGAACCACACCTGCCCAGCTTTTTGGCACCATTTCCCCTTTGCAGAAAAATGTCGCAGTTTTTGGGTTGCTAGGCACAACAATCCTTTTTGCACTATGCCTCATATGTCTTTTTATTGTATCTATGGAGACTAATAAATCAGTTTCTTGATTTTACTTCTGCCACCGTGTATTCGCTGTCCCATTGGACTTTTCTCCTGTATACATTTTCCATGCGGCTGATGCAGGGGACGTGTGATTAAGGTGTGCCTCTTGCTATCCTGCAACATAGGTGAGCTGACTTCATTTTTTCTTCAAGGCGACTTTAAACCCTTTAAGCTGCAGTTATTTCCAGATTTTTTTTTCTCTCTTCACTTTCCAAGAGCCATAACTTGAGGGCTTGCTTGTTTGTTTGTTTTTATTATGTACTTTTTATTGGTGCCATTGACTATAACGTATCATGAACTGGAAAAACCCTCAAGAATTCTATATAGGGTGAAATGAGAAAAAATGCAGTTCTGCCATTTTTACCAGGATCTAGTTTTCATGGGGTTCACTTCTTAGTGTAACTTACATTATCTGTATTCTGCAGTTCGATACGATTCCAGTGATACAAAATATATTGAGTTTTCATTGTGCTTTTTACGCAATAAGAAAAAAAAACTTTTTTTTTTTTTAATTTCACTGCAGCCCCATTTTTGCCACCAATAACTATTTTCTTTTTAAGCATGAGCGAGGGCTTATTTTTTGCAGGCTTAAGTGCAGCTTTTGTTAATACAATTCTGGGATATATGTGACTTTTTGACCACTTTTTATTCCAATTTTTTGGTGGCAGGTAGTGTTGAGCGATTACGTTGGCTATCGACATCGGGCGATAGTCGATAGTCGGCCACCATCGATAAGGTTTTTCGATAGTCGATAGTCGATCATCTCCGATGACCATTAAAGTCTATGGGAGAGCAACAACACCTTCTTTTCTTACACCCAAACAAGGCTGGAGAAGCTGGAATTAACGCCACAACAGTCAAATGGATACGTTTCTACATCTTAGGCACAACACTTAGGCTATTAAAAGCCACAGAAAAAAGTCACACACCATTCACTATCCCTGTCTTTTACCCACAGCATGACCCTTAAACCTGCATCACCCACAATTAAAAAGTGCCAGAAGGCAGTATTATTTGAACCATCATTTTACTTGAACTGGACATTGAATATCCCTGTCCTGGAACGCAGCATGACCCTAAAAACCTGCATTACCGACAGATTAAAAAGTGCCGGAAGAAAGTAGTCTTTGAACCACCATTTTAGTTGAACTGGACATTGACAAACCCTGTCCTGGACCGCAGCATGACCCTTAAACCTGTCTGACCCACAGATTAAAAAGTGCCGGAAAAAGGAAATCTTTCAACCACCATTTAGTTGAACTGGACAAAGGACTAGAACTGTCCTGTACCCGCAGTATGACCATTAAACCTGTCTGACCCCCAGATTAAAAAGTGCCCGGAAAAAGGATCTTTTAACCACCAAATTTTAGTTTAACTGGAAAATTGACAAACCTGTCCTGGACCGCAGCATGACCCTTAAACCTGTCTGACCCACAGATTAAAAAGGGCCCGGAAAAAGGAGTCTTTCAACCACCATTTTAGTTGAACTGGACATTGACTATACCTGTCCTGGACCGCAGTATGACCATTAAACCTGTCTGACCCCCAGATTAAAAGTGCCGGAAAAAGGAGTCTTTCAACCACCATTTTAGTTGAACTGGACATTGACAAACCCTGTCCTGTAACGCAGCATGACCCCTTTAAAACCTGTCTTTACCCACAGATTAAAAAGTGCCGGAAAAAGTAGTCTTTCAACCACCATTTTAGTTGAACTGGACATTGACTATACCTGTCCTAGATCGCAGTAAGACCATTAAACCTGTCTGACCCCCAGATTAAAAAGTGCCGGAAAAAGGAGTCTTTCAACCACCATTTTAGTTGAACTGGACATTGGGCAAACCCTGTCCTGTAAAAGCAGCATGACCCTTAAACCGTCCTGACCCACAGATTAAAAAATGCCGAAAAAGGAGTCTTTCAACCACCATTTTAGTTGAACTTCTTCAAAATGGCAAGGATGGTGCAGATCTTTCACCTCCTCCACTTGGGTGGTAACCCCTGAGGTCCCACCGCTGCTTGTCGGGCCCAGTGTCACTTCGTATGCAAATGGCATTGCGCTGCTGCCCAAAACCCTGGGCATGTGGGGGGGGAATTCCAGCGTTGCCACTAAACAATGAAGGGTTTGAGGGGGAGGCTGAGCTGCCTGCAACGCAGCCGGGCGGGACGAAGCAGTTTTTGAACGCGGAATGCGAACTCAGACCTCGAGCCTTCTTCAGCAGGCAGTCCAGACCCGTGTAGCTCTTTAAAAATTTCTGGACACCAGGGTTTTGACATGTGCCAGGGAAGGGATTGGGGTCCACCCCCGACTTAAGGGGGGCCAGCGATTTTTGCCCGTTATCGCAACCACCTTGGGCTGGCACAAGGTTTTTTGTCCCCAGCCAGCGCTCGGTCTCGGCGGAGGCCGTCCACAGCCCTGACCTGGTGGGGACGGCTCCAAGACAGATTTAATTTCAAAAAGTTGGTTTTTCTGGGGAGTGATGCCCCCAGGACCCTTGGGGAAAAGCCCGCACCACCCTGCGGTTTTAAGAGCGGCGCCGAGCCCGAAGCCACCGTCACCCCCCGAACATCCACCCAGCTAACCCATGACTGTCACAGAGATATACGGGCCTTGGCCTCCCTTTCATCCATGTGCGGTGGTCAATGGACTTTTCCGGCCACAATCAGACAACGCACTTGAAATTTTAGATGACAGTGGCTGGGCCCGGGCAGGGAATG
>JAODAL010078369.1:0-12939 GCA_025379985.1 Phyllomedusa bahiana
GCCCAGGACGGGTTATAGCCCAATGCCAGTGAAATTTAAAAGGGTGTTAAAAAGACCCCCTTTTTCCGGGCATTTTTTTAAATGTGGGGGTCATCAGGTTGGGGCTCACCCGGCTTTCCGGGAAACGGGGTTTATTCAATGTCCATTCAAGTAAAAAGATGGCCCAAATCATATTTTCCTTCGGGCACTTTTTTAATTTTGGGGTAAATTGCGGGTTTTAAAGGGGTCACCCTGTGGAAACAAGACGGGGGATAGAAAAGGGCCCTGTGATTTTTTTTCTGTGACTTTTTTAACCAAATTTTTTGCCTAAGATGTAACGTATCCATTTGAACTGTTTTTGGATTTTAATTTCAGCTTCTCCAGCCTTTTTTTTGGGTTGTAAAAAATGAAGGGGTTTTTTGCCCCACCATAGTTTTTAATTGGTAACCCGCGCAAAAACGAGGCTCACTATCAAAAACCTTATGGGATAGCGGCCGATATCACAATCGATAGATCTCGATAGCCAATGAAAATCGCTCAACACTTTTAAAAATTACAATGTATTTTTCCCTTGTTGTTTGGCAAAGAAAACACGAAATTGAACACCTACAAAGTTACTTTTTTGGGTGCTCATTTCTTTGGCGAAATTTTACATCCAGGGTTAATTAAGCTTTTTTTTGCTGTGTGCTCCCCCCAAAAACCCCGTTTTTTTCAACCCAAAAAAATAAAAATTTTTTCCTGAAGCCTAATTCCAACAAAGGTTAATTACAACAGATCTCTTTTGTGTGGCGTAGAAAACACGAAATTGTAACCCGCTACAAAGCAAACTTTTTTGGTGCGGCTCAATTTCCTTTGGCCCGAAATTTTTTAAAACCGGGGGTTTTAATTAATGTTTTTTTTGCGGGTTTGGCGACCCCAGAAACCGTTTTTTTCAACGCCAAAAAAATAAAATTTTTCCCCTGTAGCCAAAATTCACAAAAAAAGGAAATTTACAACTGTATCTTTTTTGTGTGGGTAGAAAACATCCCTTTGGAAACACGCAACAAAGCTACTAGTTTTTTTGCGGCTCAATTTTTTTGGCCGAAATTTTACATCCGGGGGTTAAATTTAAAACGTTGTTTTGCTGTGTGCGACAAAAATAAACCGTCTTTTCACGCCAAAATATATACTTTTTTCCTTAGCCAAAACCCCATGTCCAAAGGGTTTAAATTTAACCGTTTTGTGCTTTTAATTTAGTAAAACACACAGTTTTTTTAAAACGACAAAATACAAGTAAATTTTTCCGGCCATTTGGGAGCGCAATTTATACCCAAAGGGGTTTTTACTAGGTTCTTTTTGGAGTCAAAAACGGGGTTTAAATATTTATCATAACAGATATCATCATAAAACCCATGTCTGACTTTTTTAAGAACAAACATATTCAAACAAAAAGGGGGCCGGCTCTGCCCCTTTGGGGGTGGCAGTGGCACAAACATTCCGGGAACAGGCCCGGGTCGCAGCACAGAAAGGGGGACGCCCCGCAGCAGGGGTCCCCTCGTGGGGCCCCACAACTCCCGCAGTCATCTATGGGCCGTGTTTTTGTTCACCCCAACCCCAAGGGTTTTTCCTTAAATTGGGTTACTAGGCCCATCCTCTTCCCCCAGATAAACATCTGAAAACCCCCCACCCAAAGAGTCGGGGGGAACCTCAAACAAAACCCAAATATTGGCAGGGCCCCCGGGAGCGGGTAAACGGCCCTCACCTTTCCCCTCAGCCCCCTCTGTCCACCCGGGTTTCCCCTCACCCGAGATCTATTGTGGTTTTGGGCATACCCCCACATATAGCGAGGATGAAAAAATTTTTGAGGAGGGAAAGACACCCGCAACTTGGCACGAAAAAATTTGGGGCCAATATCGCCTCCTTCTTTGAAAGAGGCGGAAAAGTATAGATTGGGGAGAGTGGCATGGAGGTCTTTGTTGTGAGGGCCCACCCTCCATCCCAAAGCCCGGGTTAAAAAAAAAAATGGGGGAAAAGCAGTGACGATGAAACAAAAAAATTTTAAAAAGTAGCCGCCCGAAACGGGACCGGGTGGGGGTTTAAGGGTTTTCATCATCTTTCAGGGAAAGAGGGCGTCATTTGCGCGTCAGGCAGCAGCGCACCCCAGCAAGTTGGGTCAGGGGCCGTAAACCCACAGGATAGCAGCAGTGGAGGTTGGGACCCAAAGCGGGCCCCCCCCCCCCCCCCGGGGAAAAAAAACCCGCTTCGCAGGTCCAAGAAATTTGCACACGGGGGCTCAGCGAGGAAAGCGGGGCAGTAGCCCACTCGGGTGCGGAGCGTTGGCGAAAAAATCCAATCCCCGGCGGGTGGCAGTTCTTTGCTAAGACACCGGAGGAGCCGAAAAAGGGTTATTTTGTAGCATCTGTGGGCAGAAAGTGAAGCGGGGCCAAAGGGAAAACCAAAACTTTGGCCCCCATGGCCCTCCCTTCAACCCATACAGCGTCCCCCAAACCCGGTGGCCGGGGAGAAACGGGCTAAAGAGGGTGGTGGTCCATCCTGCCCCCCGCAGCAACAGCAGCAGAAGCGCCCAGTGGCACCATCCCATGCACCCCAGTAAAGGGCTCCACCACCTCGCAAAGGGAGCTTTTTCTTTTTGACATCATCCCCCCCCGGTTCCAAAAGCCTCCTGCCCCCTCGCTACTCATGGCCCACAGTCTTTAAAGCGAGGCATTGAAAGAGACAACAAAATGCCCCAAACCATCCTAAGGTGCAGCACTGACCTTTCTCCTTCCAAGTTGTTGGTACGCAGTCCCCCCTTTCCCAAAATGGGGGAACCTCTGCCCCCGTTAAAGGGGAACAAAGGGCCCTTTGTGCCGAGCCAAGATGGGAGAGTTCCAACCCCGTAATTTTTTTTCCCAAAAAGGCAGTACCGGGCACTTAAAAAATTTTTTTAGAACAAAGGTGGCCCCAGTCCTTGATTTAAACGGTTTTTTCCAATTTTCAGGGCAGCGGGGATTCGGAGCTGTAACTATGGTCAGGGCCAGTACTGCCCTTTTAAAACGGCCCACTGGGGGAATTTTCTTCCACCCAGGCAAAACCAACAACTTGGACAGGAGACGCCGGTTTTTTCCCCTAAACCCTTTGCCCAAACTGCTGCCCCTGCGCCAATGTCACCTCCTCCCCTCCACCACCACCACCTTTAAACCTCCCAAGTACTGCTCCATCAAACCACTTGTTAGGGCACGCGGTGCCCCACCAGTTCTACACCTGGTTTGCCTGGGCGAACGAAGTCAAAACAGGGGGGAAAATGCCCCGCGTCATGCAGCAAAAAATCGATTTTTGGGGGTTTTCTCCGCGCCAACTGCAAATCGGGAAACCATGGGGGACGGGCAATGGGGGGGAAAAATGGTTTTCCCCCGGGTTTCACCCAGGGGGGATGGTCCATGGCCCTGCATGGCGCACGTGTTTTAATCTGGTTGGAAAAGGGTTTCCCGAAGTCTTCCACCCATCTTCAAAAACATTCTGAAAAAGGCCAGGAAACTGTGCCCTGCACTTTTCCATTTGTACAAAGCCAGGAAAACCCTCCCCCGAGTTGCAGCGGGAAAAACGGCCCTCCCCCCCAAAACACTCTGAAATCATTTTTTCCCCCCGCTGGAATTCCAGCCCCGCACATGTTGGGCCGACGTTTAAAGAACAGGGGAAAGGGCATTAACCATTTTTTTATGATCCAGGCAAAACAGGGAATACTCCCCTTTTGTAACTTTTAAGTCGCCCGGCAGCTCAAACTTTACACCTGCCGTTTGTTGAGGCCAAATTTGAGGGGGGCGACGTTAAAATTGTCATCGCCAACTAAAGGAATAATAACACATTCCACTGCTTCATGTCCTGGAAAAAGATCCCGAAAAAACTGGGCTGGGAAGGGACTGGAGACGTGGCACTACAAACTCCCTGGCCCCATGATCCGGTGGGGAAATTTAAATGGGGGAGGAGGAGGAACATTGGAGCAGAAGCAATTGGGTTTTGGGGGAAAAGGTGTTTTCTACCCCAGGTGGGCAAGAGAGGAGGAGCAGGAGCACTGGAGGGGGGATTAGAAGAGAAGACGAGGCAAAAAAACCCCCAAGCACCGTGGCAGTATAAAATGGAAAAAAGGAGGCAGGGACCCCTCGGATCCCCTTGTTCAGATGGCCCTGCAGCATCTTATTTTTCCCGGCTATTTACAGCCGAAAAAGTCCAAAAAGGGGGCCTTTTTCCCAGCTATTGAAGGGAAGACAAACTCAAATACATAAAGGGGAATTTTCCCCCGTAATCATTGGGGCTGCCCTTTTTGCGCATCGTCCCTCCTCTTACAGGTCCCGACCGGGGGGTTCCTCAGCCCCTCACGGGACTTTCTGCCCCCCGGGTGCTGGGGGGAAAGGGGGGGGGGGTAGGAAACAGTACCAGCTCCATCAAATATAACCTAAATCGGAGTCACTGATGAGCACTTCCTTCACCCCCTAAAGATAGGGCTTTCCCCGCAGCAGCAGCAACCTGGGGCAATCCCTGAACCAAAAAGGGTTTTTCCACTTTGGGCAGCACTCCCCACCCCCAATTAGAAGAAACCCGTGGACAAATGGGCCGCCCAAAAAGGATTGTGTGGGCCCCAAATTCCGAGTTTGCAGTGGAGAAGCTGCCCCGGGCCCGGCCATAGTGGGCATCCC
Organism: Phyllomedusa bahiana; assembly: GCA_025379985.1. Classification (NCBI taxonomy): domain Eukaryota; kingdom Metazoa; phylum Chordata; class Amphibia; order Anura; family Hylidae; genus Phyllomedusa; species Phyllomedusa bahiana. The sequence continues at coordinate 4,653 of JAODAL010078369.1, forward strand.
CAGCGGGTGGGTTTATTTTCGGCGGGGGCCATCGTTTAAACCCCCAAAGGGGAACCCCCTTGTCCACAGGAAATTTTGGAACAACTGGGCCTTTTTCAGGAAAGAAAACAGGCATTTGGGTTGGCCAGGATTTCCACACACCAATGCCTTTGGGCGTCAATCCCGGGTTCCAAAATACCTGCCTCACCCCCTATTCTTTATGCCCGCACCCCCCCTGAAGCCACCCATCGCTGACATTTCTCCATCTGCCTACCACCATCTTTACCAGGGACTGGGATTGCCACCCCCTCAACACTCTGTCATTGTGCCCATCTATGACCTCATGCGCTGCTGCTGTTTTGTTTTTCCGGACTTTCCCCACTGTGTCATTTTGGGCCCCTTCTGACCTCAAGCGCCCGGGTGTGGGTCTGCCAAAGTTTTCCACACTTTGCATTGTGGGCCCCCTGCCTGAAATCATGCTGCTGCCGCCCTGACCCCCGCTCTCATGTCATTGTGCCACTCTGTGGCTTCCTCTGTTTGCCACTCCAGAATGTCATTGTGCCTGCACTGATCTATGCTGCTGCTGTCGTGACCTCCACACTGTGTGATTGTGCCACTCTGTGGCCTAATACTTTTTTTTTTTTCCGCCTCCAGAATGTCATTGTGTCACTGCCTGATCTCATGCTGCTGCTGTCGTGACCTCCACACTGTATCATTGTGCCACTCTGTGGCCTAATACTGTTTTGCCGCATCCAGAATGTCATTGTGCCACTGCCTGACCTCATACTGCTGCCGCCGTGACCTCACACTGTGTGATTGTGCCACTCTTTGGCCTATACTGTTTTGCCGCCTCCAGAATGTCATTGTGCCACTGCCTGATCTCATGCTGCTGCTTTCGTGACCTCCACACTGTATCATTGTGCCACTCTGTGGCCTAATACTGTTGTGCCGCCTCCAGAATGTCATTGTGCCACTGCCTGACCTCATACTGCTGCCGCGGTAGCCTCCGCTCTCAGTCATTCTGCCACTCTGTGGCTTCCTCGTGTTTTGGCACCTCCAGAATGTCATTGTGCCACTGCCTGACCTCATGCTGCTGTGGCTGCCGCCGTCACCTCCACACTCTGTCACTAATGTTGCCACCTGAGCTCTCAGCTTGTTTTTTTTCCAGCTTTCGCTGGCATGACTTTATCAGGCTACATTCCGCTTGAGTTTTTGGTCAGTTTTGCCCTCTTAAGTGCCCAGGGAATTTTATAGTGAAGCGATTCTAAGAGCGGCAGCAGTCATCTGCGTGTCATACTAAAACACAACATTGTATGAAGACCAAACCAAGCTCCCTCTGCATATTTAAGCATGGCACAACGTTCCACAGCACCCTGCAGGCTCTGTGCAGCCTGGAAATAGCTGCTTTTTAACGCGATTCGTGCCGAAGTAATTCGGAACGAAACGAATTTTGTCGGAAAATTCGGCGAAGTGACCGAATCGAATTTTTGAGAAATTCGCCCATCTCTAGTCAAAATATATCCCAGGAAAGGTACCTCCTGAATCCCGAAAACATATTTCTCAAGTTTGACAAACAAACAATTTACCTTCAAGATTTGCAAAACTTGTTGTACGTGTTTAACATGGGCAGACCATTCCTACGAATAAATTAAGATTTCATCCAGATAAACGACCATACAGTGACCAATGAGATCTTGGAAAACATAATTTACAAGATTCTGGAAAACCGCGGGAGCGTTACACAACCCAAAGGGCATAAAAAGATATTCCAAATGGCCCTCCGGGGTATTAAATGCAGTCTTCCATTCTTCGCCCTCCTTGATCCGAATAAGGTTGTAAGCCCCCTGAGATCCAGTTTGGAGAACCACTTTGCCCCCTGTATTTGATTGAACAGGTCAGGAATCAACGGTAAGGGGTATTGGTTCTTAACCGTTACCTTATTGAGTTCCCGGTAATCAATGCAAGGGCGGAGACTCCCATCTTTCTTCTTGACAAAAAAGAACCCGGCGCCCATAGGCGACACAGAAGGCCAGATATGGCCTTTCTGTAAACTTTCTGCAATGTACTGCTTCATGGCAAGTCTCTCCGGACCAGACAGATTGTATATCCTGCACTTAGGAAATTTCACCCCAGTCAATGATTCAATGGCACAATCATAGGACCTATGTGCAGGTAATCTCTCAGATTGGCTCTTAGAAAAAACCTCTGCTAGGTCTCGAATAAAGGCAGGAATCTGCTCAATCTCCACATTACCCAGGATGATTGGAAGACATTGATTAATGCATTGCTTACCCCACCTAGTTAATTCTCCAGAATTCCAGTCAAACACAGGGTTGTGCTTCTGAAGCCAGGTCAACCCTAACACTACGTCAGCGGGTAAGCTCTCCATGATAAACAGGACACACCTCTGTGTGCATAGATCCCACCAGCATCTCAAGCTCAGGAGTGCAATGTTGGATCTTGCCTCTGACCAACGGGGTAGAATCTATCGCCACAACCTGCAAAGAATCAAATAGAGGCCTCCAGGGAAGGTCCAGACACTTAACGAACGCTGCATCCACAAAATTGGAAGCTGATCCCGAATCCACAAACGCACCCCAGGAACCAGACCTGGAAAGCCACGCAAACTTTTCTGGAAGCAACAGCTTTTTTGACACCATAGGAAATACCTGTTCGCCTAGGTGACCCTCCCGTGAGTTACCTAGGCGCTGGAGTCTTCCGGCCGGGTCCTCCTTTTTGGGGCACTTACGGATGCGACGTGAGATCCTATGGTCACTGACTGGGCCCGCAGACGAGGCTTCTAGTTGCATAGGCTCCTCGGGGGGTATCTCAACATTAGCGGGTCCTGGAGAGGTGACAGAACGAGGCAGTGGAGTAACGTGGGGTAACGGAGTAAACATCTTCTCCTGGCATTTCTCCCTAAACCGTCTATCCAAGTGTACAGCCAAAGTCATAGCCCCATCAAGTGTGCCAGGGGTTGGATAAGCCACCAACAAGTCTTTTACATGGTCAGCTAACCCCAATCTGAACTGGTACCTAAGGGCTGGGTCATTCCACCCAACCGGAACACACCAACTCCTGAACTTTGAACAATACTCCTCTACCGTCCTCTTGCCCTGTCTTAGAGTGGTGAGCTGCATCTCAGCCACCGCCTCCCTATCGGGATCGTCAAAAAGAAGCCCCAAGGAGTCAAAAAAACGGTCCAATGAAGACAACTCGGGTGAGTCAGGGGGTAGTGAGTAAGCCCATTCTTGGGGAGACCCTTGGAGTAGGGACATAATAATTCCCACCTGCTGCTTCTCATTACCTGAGGTACATGGGCGGAGATGGAAGTACTGACGGCATCCCTCCTTAAACACTAAAAAGGCATTTCTGTCCCCTGAGAACCTCTCGGGTAACTGAATAGGGGTTTCTACAAAAAGGGGAAGTGGTGCCGGAGGACTCCCAGCCTGAGGGGGACCGGGAGGTCTCCTGCTGCTGCACTCTCAGTGGGCCCGATGCTGGGGCCAACTGGGTAAGCCCCTTGCATCTGCTTACTACTGCAGTTATGGGGTTCATGGTGCGTGGAGAGCAGAGAAATAGCGGCCTGTCAAACTGTCATGTCAGAGGAGGTGCAGTGGGCCCTGACTGCCACCCAGCCCACTGTCCCTGCCTATTTGGCATGCTGGCAGACGCCAACTGGACGACAGCCCCTATGCTGCTAAGTGCAGGGCCGTCAGGGAAAACACAGAGTCAATCAGTCCGGGTCAAAACGGTGCGGTAACAGATAAGCCAAGAAACGTAATCCAAGTGGAGGGTCAGAAACAAGCCGGGTTCCAAACACGGTCAGGAGCACAGTACAAAAACAGAGGCAAAAGCGAGGTCAGAAACAGGCCGAGCTCAGAAACACAGGAAGTCAACTATACACAAGAATCACAGGGAAAACAACAATGGAACACTATTTACAGGCAAAGCCTGGAGGAACTGGGGAGGTTTAAAAGGTTTAAAAGATCTGCCCGGACAACGCCCCCGCAGCTGATTGGTGCGGCATCCGGGCCCTCCGATTGGTCCTGAGAGCTGTCACTCCTGGCTCAGGAGCAGCACCTCTCCCAGGGTGTGGTCTGAGGGCACACCTATTAACCCTCGCAGGTCATTGCGTTAAACGGGTGGAAGGCTGCCTAGACGAACGTATCCTGACATATATCTTATTAGAGAAAAATGGTTTGTTACTCTTTAAACAGCCTTCCCTTACAGTTACATAGTTAGTATGGTTGAAAAAAGACATATGTCCATCACGTTGAACTAAGACTGGGGAAAATGTGGGTGAAGGCAGGGGTATAAGGAGTTTTTTAAGCTTAGTTTCCCCATCTGATGAAGACTTTGAAACTCATAAGGCAAGAACCAATCTGCTCTAAGGAAGATTTAATTTCTGATCCCAGAGTTGCCATCAGACTGGAAATATAATTTTATACGGTGTGACGACTCACTCACATTTCAGCCGCCATCTTGGACGGGCTCTGGGGGTTTTTGCTCACAGAATCGCCGTCTTTGGTAAAATGGATGGCACTCGGACACTGGCTTCCATTTATCCTGGCTTCAGCCAGTTTTATTCAGGTTCAGGATAAACATACAGAAACGTAAACATAAAACAAATAAAATCCTCGGCTGTCTAGCCATTCACTACACATACGTACAGTCCCTATCTATCATGTGGTCCATGGCCTATTGCTGAGTACCACAACACACTTCTTACCCAGCTTCCTGCCGGGTTCAGGATTCTTCTAAGCCTCTGGGGCCAGAGCCTCTTTCCAGCTCCTCTGCTGCTCCACACTGCCAGGAAGCAACCACACCCCCTGATCACCTGAATTATGAGGCCTTTAATAGGTCTCCAGAGACCTACCCAATACCTGGGCTGGATCACAGGGATCTGTAATGTGTGAACAGCCACCCACCCATCAGCAGCTGTTCCGGGAAAGGCACCCTAAAATGACTGGACATCAGCCGTACTACATACGAGCGTCAGCAACCTAATGTTGCTGACTGACAACACCTGGCTTCCCCCACCGAGACCATGCCCTTGGTGGCACATTTATAGTGGGTCTCCTGACATACACCACCTAGTGGCAGCACCAAGCGACCAACTATGGTCGCTCTGCCACATAGAGTACTTACATATTAATGTTTTTAAGTTTCAGATAGATATCTAAGCCTTTCTTGAAACTCACAACTGTTCCTGCTGTGACCAGCTCCTCAGGCAGGCTATTCCACAGATTTACAGTTCTCATAGTGGAGAACGCTTTTCTCCTTTGGAGATTAAATCCTTTTTTATCCAGCCAGAGGGAATGTCCTCTTGTCTTTTTAGGGGGCTTTACATGAAATAACTTTCCCCATACTTTTTGTAGGGGCCATTTATATACTTACATAAATTAGTCATGTCTCCACAGAGGCGTCTTTTCTCATGGCTAAATACTGTATATATTCGAGTATAAGCTGACCCGAATCTAAGCCGAGGCACCTACTTTTGCCACAAAAAACTGGGAAAACTTATTGACTCGAGTATAAGCCTAGAGTGGAAAATTCAGCGACTACTGTCCCATAGGCAGTTTAAGATCCATAGTCAGGTTATAGGCAGGTATATGTCCCTAATAGGCAGGTATAGGTCCCCCATAGGCAGGTTATAGGCAGGTATAGGTCCCCCATAGGCAGGTTATAGGCAGGTATAGGTCCCCCATAGGCAGGTTATAGGCAGGTAATTGCCCCCAGAGGCAGGTTATAGGCAGGTATTTGTCTCTCATAGGCAGGTGTATGTCCCTATAGGCAGATTATAGGCAGGCATATGTTCCCATAGGCAGGTTATAGGCAGAACTATGTCCCCATATGCAGGTAATAGGCAAGTTATAGGCAGGTATATGTCCCTATAGGCAGGTAAAAGGCAGGTTATAGGCAGGTATATGTTCCTGTAGGCAGTTTATAGGCAGGTATATGTCCCTATAGGAAGGTAATAGGCAGGTTAAAGGTAGGTATATGTCCCTATAGGCAGGTTATAGGCAGGTTTATGTCCCCATAGGCAGGTAATAGGCAGGTTATAGGCAGGTATTTAAAAAAAAAAAAATATAAGCACTTACCTCACTCCCTCGCTGCTCCGACTTCCGGGTGCTACGTCATCTGGCACAGACGGCGTGATGTCATCAGGCCGCGCAGGCAGCGTGATGACATAGCACGCTGCCTGTGCTGGAAACTGCAGTCCACTGCTCTCTGCTCCGCAGTGGTATCTTCACCTGTATGTGCTCCCAGAGGAGTGGCATACAGTTGAAGAGTAAACCCACACGCCGGGCCGGGGAAAGCATCCGGAGCGTCGTTACTGGGGGTTCTGTATATGTGGTTTTTGGGGAGTCCATGTAGCAGAAGTTTTCCTGCGGGCGACGGCCACGAGAGCCCCGAGTGCTGCAGGGGACTCAAGTATACCCGAGGATGGTTTTTTCAGAAATTTTTTTGTGCTAAAAAAACTCGGCTTTATCAAGTTAATCGGTACATTTTTTTCTTTTAACTCAAACCAAACTAAGAGCTCTTTCCCTCTTTTTAGTTTTAGTTGTCATCTTTGCATTTTTTTTAGCTTCATACATCTTTCTATAAACTGGAGCCCAGAATGGTGGGGGTGCATCAAGGCTTTATTACATTTTGTGAAAACTCAATCGTTTTCCCCCCATTTTGGGATCGACCCGGGGTTTAATTCGTCAAAGGATCGCGTCTTTGGCGAAAACAGTATTGGCCCACTGATATTCCAACACCAGGAATCTTTTACTGTCCTCAGCCAGCTTTATTGAGGCTCAGGGTAAACGTACAGAAAAATAAACAAACATATAAACAAACCTTGGCCATCTAGCCACTAGCTAAACAATAGTAGAGACCCTCTCCACCAATGGCCCTGGCCTATCGCCGAGCACCATAAATATCTCCCACTGGATTCCGGCTTCTCTCAAGCCTACTGGGGGCCAGAGCCTCTGTCTCCAGCTCTGCTGCTGTTCCACACTCGGGTAGCCAACCATACCCCCTGATCACCTGGAGTAGGAGGCCTTTAATAGGTCTCCAGGGACCTATCCAATACCTAGCCTGGAACATGGGGAGTAGACACCCACTCAGCACATTGTCTACTCCCAATAATAGCTGACCCAGGAATGGCTAAAAAGCCACACTAACTGTACACAGTTGCCTACCGCTTATTGCAGCTGACAACTCATATGGCTGGCTCCTACTCTAATAAGGCCAGGTACCCTTGGTGGTGTGTTGCTTGCAGGTCTCCAGCTGCGCACCCTCTAGTGGCAGGATAATGCGACTACCAAAGGTTGCTCTGCCACACATCCTTGTCCCATAAGTCCATGCCTTTTTTTTTAATACATGACAATATCTTGCTTGCCTTAGAGGTTGCTGATTGACATTGCATGCTGTTCTGTAATATATAATCTACAAGTACACCCAGATCTTTCAGCGATTTTCCCAGTCTTTTTTCCCACTAGGACATATAGGGCCATACGTATGAAACAGTTTTGGTCTAAAACTCACTTTTTTGCCCATAGGTTTCTATGGGGAAAAAAGTGAGTTTTAGACCAAAACTGTTTCATACATATGGCACATAATGGCTACAGATTATTAATACCAAGATACAGAACTGTACATTTATCCACATTGAATCTCATTTGCCAAGTGGATGCCCAAACACTCAGTGTGTCCAGGTCTGCTTGCAATTTAAGAACACTTCCATAGATTGCACTACGCTACATAGCTTGCTGTCATCTGCAAAAATAGAAATAGTGCTATTAATCTCCTCCACTATATCATTAATAAATACAATGAAAAAAAGGGGACCCAGCACTGAGCCTTGTGGTACACCACTTATAACCAGGGACCATTCAGAGTAGAAATCATTTACCACTCTCTAAATATGATCCAATAGCCAGTTTTTTAATCCAATTACACACTGTTATTTTTAACCCAACAGATTTAAATTTACCCACTAAATGCTTATGACAAACAGTATCAAACACCTTTGCAAAGTCTAAAAACACTATATCTAGAGATGGGCGAATTTCTCAAAAATTCGATTCGGTCACTTCGCCGAATTTTCCGACAAAATTTGTTTCGTTCCGAAATACTTCGGCACGAATCGCGTTAAAAAGCAGCTGCACAGAGCCTGCAGGGTGCTGTAGAACATTGTGCCATGCTTAAATATGCAGGGGAGCTTGTTTGTTTCAAACAATGTTGGTTTTTTTGTAGACCCCCAAAGACTGCCGCCCCTCTTAGAATCGCTTCATATAAAATTCCCTGGGCACTT
>JAODAL010078370.1:0-12939 GCA_025379985.1 Phyllomedusa bahiana
GGCCCGGGCCCCTGCCGGCCCACCCCCTTGCCCCGCCCCGCTCTGCTCCCTTACCGCCCCGCTCCACTGAACGCCGCTCCCGCCCTGCTGGCCGTCGGGCCGTGCCCGTTCCTTAGCGGGGCCGACACTTGGTTTAGATTTAAAGGGCCGTGTCCCTTTAATTGGTTGATGCCGACTTTGGTTCTATTTAAGGGTTACGCCCCACCTCGCTCCCAAATTGTGGTGTGCGTTTAGTGAGCTTAGATGCTCTATTGCCCGATGATTACCCGTGTACCAGTCCGTTCCGCTACTTTCCTGCCCTTCCCTTTGCCGCCTCCCTGACCGTCTGCCTGTACGACTACGAACCTCTCCGCCTGCCTTGACCCCCTGCCTGTCCGGGACATTCCTCTGGTTTCCGTTTGTACCTCGCATCCCCCGGCCGCCACCCCCCCCCCCCAAGAACCGGGGGTAACACGGGTAGCCTCACGCCCAGCAAGTCCACCCCCACTTTGCGGGGGGCTTGGGAATAGGGGGGCTACTTAGACCCATTCCCTGGCGTGGCTTAGCTACCAGCTTGCGGGGGTCCGCGAACCCACCGAATCGTTACACCCTTGTTGGCAAGCACAGCATCAGACTTTTTTCTAGTTGTGATGGGGGATTGCGCACATGTCAAAGGAAATTTTTTGGTCCACCCTTTTTGCAGATCACCTCTAAATTTTTAAAATTTTTGGGGTGTCACTTGGCAACTCAGACTTCATTCCCCCTAAGTTTTCCATGGGTAAAGGTTGGAGACGGGCTAGGCCACTCCATGGCCTTAATGTGCTTTTTTTTCCATTGTTGCCTTTGCTGTATGTTTTGGGTCATTGCATTGCTGGAAGACCCAGGCACAACCTATTGGCTCCATCCATTCTCCTATTGATGCGGGGAAGTAGTCCTGTGCCCTTAGCGAGAAACCCCCCAAAACACAATGTTTCCCCCCTCGATGCTGACAGTGGGGACAGTGTTTTTTTGGGTCAAAGGCACTTTTTCTTTTCCCTCCGAACACGACGATTGGGGGGGGTTAATGACAAAGAGCTCAATTTTGTCCATCTGACCACAGCCCCTTCTCCCAGCCATCACGAATCATCCAATTTTTCATTGGGAAAATTTTTCAACAACCTGCACGGTCCCCTTTTGGCAAGGGCCCTTGCGGGCTCAGGGTTTTTAAAACCATTACACATAATACCACCAAATCATGACCACATATCACCATCATGTGACTGTAAAATACCACAAACCATGACACATTCCCCACTACATAGGCTGAATAATACCTTCCATATCAACCCACATAGTGAAGAAAAACCACATATCACCACCACGGGAATGAAAAATACCACAACTACACCACCACAGGGGGAATAAATAATACCAAAAACACCATGACCACATATTACCACCATTTTTAGTATGAATTTATACAACATATTTTCCCTAATATAAACTTTTTACTTTTTCCCCAAATTGGGAGTTATGCTTAATTTTTATTGCCCCCAGTGAAGAAACTTACCCTTTTTCATGCTATTTTTTAAAAACCCTTTTCTTTTATTTGTAGGTAATTGGAAGGGAAAAAAAAAGCAAATTTCTTTTTTTTAATTTCACCATCAGTAAAAAAACCTTTTAAAAGGGTTTTTTTACAATTGTTTAAAGGGGGTGTTTTTTTATTGAAAATCACTATGTGGGGTGATATGTATATGGTTGGGGGTATTATTCATTAAAATTGGTGGTGAAAAGAGGTTTGTATTATTCAGTCACTAAAGGTGGGTTTTTGGGATATTATTCATTTGGGGTGGTGGGTCATGGTGGGAGGTATCTTTCACACCATTTGGACCCTCGTCTTTTTTGGGGAATGGACCTCAAAAGTGTTGTCTCAGAAAGAAACCTGTTGAACTTGTCAACGACTCTCCATTCAGTTCTGGGGAGTTCCCAGTACAGGGGGGGGGGGATGTTTTTGGCTCACGCAGAATTCCATAAAACAGATAAAAGAGGTGAGACCTGCACCTATAGATTTTAAATGTCATATCCTTCCATTTGCCTTCAAAGTCATGGGGGGAACTTTCCCTTAAAAAAGTTTTAATAGCCCGGGAGGGAGGAACAAAAAAAAAAACAACTCCCCTTTCAAGTCCCCTTTTTTTCCCATCACTGCCCCCCGGTCGATTACATCACTTTAAGGTCACAGCCTTAGCGACTCTTTTTGTATGAGCACCACATGACCACTGATTTATGATTGGTTGCAGCGACACATACCCTGATCGGACAACACAAACAACAAACCCTGGGCGCTAGAACAGCAGGGCTTAAAGGCAAGTTAATTTTTTTTTCCTATTTTAGCCCCTCCCCCCTTTCTGGAGTTTATTTTAAAGGGAAATTTGGGAAAAACCCCCATATCTGATTTTGTGGATCGATATGAAAAGGCAACAGTAAATTTAACATAGTTTTGTTTTTCTAATTTTAAAAAGAAAAATTGTAAAATAAAAAAAAATATTTGAAGCCGAAACGGGGTTTTTGTTCCCTCGACAGACCTTAGTAAAGTTTGTCTTTTTTGTGGGGAGTTTTAGATTTTGTTGAAAATTTCCAAGTCACCCCCAAAACTTTGCTGAAATTTTCTGGGGCTATTGGGGAAACACTTTTTCAGGGGCGGGGTACGATAGGCGAAGGTAGGGGAACCCCCTAAAGGGGCCCCTTTTTAAACCCCAAATAGAAATAAGACCGGAGCTATGATGGGGGTAATTTTTCCCTTGGAGGGGCTTGTGCCTTATTTCCTAGGCATCAAATATCTTACCTCCGCTTTATCAACTTGTGGATCACGATATACCACATCTTAGAGCAGTGAAAAGTGATTTTGGGGATGACAAAGTATTTTCCCACATGACATTCATGGCCAAAGATCTACTAATCCTTTCATAAAAAATGTGGCAAAATAACCTGCATACAATTTACGGGCCCAAATACTCCCCGAAATTTGGGGCCCCATTTACCTACCTAACTGGGCTTAAAACCTGGTGGCCGATCAAACCCACCTTAGTATCAATCTTCCCCCTTTACAGGGCCCGGATGCCCATAGGGCTAACCGGGTCCGCCTGGTGGCCGCTGGGGTCCGGCTGCAGCCCATTTAATGGCCCCGGCCCCATTACCTGGCTAAAACCCCACGCTGGCCCCCCTTTCCTGCTAACTGGGCATATTCCCCCGCTAACTGGGGCCCGGCACATTACCTGGCTAACTGGCCCTGGGCCCCATTACCTGGTAATGGCCCTGGCCCCCTTGCCGGGTGTGCCCTGCCTATTCCTGGCTAACTGGCCCCCATACCTGGCTAAATTGGCCCGGCCCCAAATGGCAACGGCCCTGGGCCCCATTACCCCGGTAAAGGGCCCGGCCCCATTACCTACTAACTGGCCCCAATTACCTGGCAACTGGCCCTGGCCCTATTCCTTCTAACTGCCCATTACCTGGGGGAACTGGCCCTGGGCCCCATTTCCTGGCAACGGCCCTGGCTCTATTACCTGGCAACTTGCCCCATTACTTGGCCCTATTACCCTGGCTAACTGGGCCCTTTTACCTGGGGTAAAAGGCCCGGGCCCCATTACCGGGCTAACGGCCCCCGCCCCTTTTCCGGGTTAACGGCCCTGGGCCCCATTTCCTGCTAATTGGCCCTGGCCCCCCTTACCGGGTAACTGGCCTGGCCCCAATTACCTGCTAAAGGGGCCCGGGTTCCATTACCTAGCTAACTGGCCCCATTACCTGGCTACTGGCCCGGCCTATTTTCTGGCTAACTGGCCCATTACCCGGTAACGGCCGGCCCCATTACCTCTAACTGGGGCTCTATTACCGGCTAACGTCCCATTTCCCGCTAAATGGCCTGGCCCTTTTTCCTGGCTAACTGCCCTATTTTCCTGGGGTAAATTCCTGGCACTATTACCCGGTTAACTGGCCCATTACCGCTAACTGGCCCATTACCTGGCCAACTGCCCCGGCCCCATTTCCTGGGAACTGGACATTTCCTGGCAACTGGCCGGCCCTATTTACTGGTTTTCTGGCCCTATTACCGGGCTAACTGGCCCTGGCCCTATTATAGTTAACTGGCCCTGGCCCCTTACCCGGCTAATGGCCACATTTCCTGGCTTTCTGGCCCCGGCCCTATTTTCCTGGCTAAATTTCTGGGGGCAGCCCACATGGCTAGTTATGGGGGGAGCCCACTACCTGGCTATTTTGGGTTTCAGCCCCATCTACCTTTCTAGTTACTGGGGGCACCCAATCTATATGGCATTATTGGGGCCCCCTCTACCGGCTTGTTACGGGGACAGCCCCTTTGACCTGGCTAGTTTCTGGGGGGCAGCCCAGCTACTCTTTTTCTGGGGGGGACCCCCAGCTACATGGGTAGATACGGGGTAGCCCTCACGTCTAGTTACTTGGGGGCCCCACTACCCGGGTAGGTTTCTAGGGGCACCCTAGTACCTGCTATTTTCGGGGGAAGCCCCCAGCTACCTTTTCTGGTTAATTGGGGGAGCCCCAGCTACCCCCGGCTTTTTACTTTGGGGGCCCCAAACTCCTGGCTTGTTACGGGGCGCCCCTACCTGGGAGTTACTGGGGCAGCCGTTTTCCCCTAGTTACTGGTGGAAGCCCGCTACCCGGCTAGTTACTGGGGGCCCCCCCTGCTTCCTGGGTAGTTTTCTGGGGGGAGCCCCATCACCTGGGAATTACTAGGGGGAGTCCCCCCTACCTGGCTAATTACTGGGGGGCAGTCCCCACTACCTGGGTTGTTTCAGGGACACCCTTTGCACCTCCCCAGTTTTTCTGGGGGGTCCCTAGTCCTGGCTAGTTATTGGGGGACCCACTACCGGCTAGTTTTGGGCAGCCCAGTACCTGGCTAATTAGGGAGGAAGCCCCAACTACCTGGCTAGTTACTGGGGCTGTCCTATCTACCTGGCTAAGTACAGGGGTAGGTCCTGTCTACTCACCAAATAAAGGAGGGAAAGGGCCCCTGGGGGGCCAAACTACCCGGCAAGTACGGGGTAGGTCCTGTCTACTCACCAAATTAATTTGGGGGAAGGCCCTGGGGTAGCCCCAAACTACCTGGGGAATTATGGGGCAGCCCTATACCTGGCTATTTACTGGGGGGGACCCCCAGCTAACTGGCTAGTTCTTGGGGGAGCCCCCCTACCTGACTTGTTAAGGGGGGGCCCAGCACCTGGTTATTACTGGGGGCAGCCTAAACCTGGGTATTACTTGGGCAGCCCCGCTAGTGGGTAGTTACTTGGGGCAGCCCAGCTACCTGCTAATTTTGGGGGGGAGCCCCAACCTGGCTAGTTACTGCGGCGTCCTATCTACCCGGCTAAGTCAGGGGGAGTCCTGCAACTCCCCAAATTAGTGGAGGAAGCCCGTTTTCCCAATTAATGGGCTACCTATTTACTCCCCTTATCTGCATTTTTTTTTATTTTAATCTTAGGTCTAGTACAGGTTTTGGGGGACAATTACGTGTAGGGCACCAAAAGGGGCACTTTTTCTATTTGGGGGCCTTGGATAGGGAAATTTTTACGAGTTGAAATTGATAGGGAAATGCGAAAAAAAGGATCAAGATGATTTGTGGTAAATTCACGGGCGAAAGTAAGGGGGAAGACATTCATGCTGTACTGCAGGGGTCCCCCAAATCCAGCCCCAAGCCCACCCAAAAGGTCATGTTTTTTAGATCCCAAAATCACTGACAATAATGAAATTACCCTTTCAATGCAAGGGAACCAAAAACCCTGACCTTGGGGGGCCTTGAGGAATGGGGTTGAGGCCCCCTGCTGACTGGCAAAAAAAAACTGAAAGGAAAAGACTCTCAGGGAAAACACATGGAGGGGTTTTGGGGCAGATGGAAAGAAAAAGGGGAAAAAAACAACTCTCATCAGAGATGACTCCCTGTGAGTCCCCGATTCAGGTAAATTTTTTTTTTCTGTGTTGATGGTTTGTTTTTGTTTTGAGGTGACCGATTTTGGTGATCTGATTGGGGGTGTTTAGGGTTTTTTTTTTTGCTTGTTAGAGGCAGTTGGGGTTGTCCCTATTTTAAAGCAAAGGCACACCACGTGAGGGTTTCTCTGCACCCCTTTTTCTTTTTGCTTGGTTTAGGAGCTTTTACACAGAGGGTTTTTTGGGATTTTTGATGCGTTTTTTTTTGTGCGAAATGTACAGCATTAAACCCCTATTGCCAACTTTTTAAATGAAAAAGCAGGAGATATTTAGTGGGGAGCGCGTGTAGCGCGCCGGGGAAAAATTTCATGACCACGCCCCCTTTTTTGGTATCCACCCCCCTTTAAAAAAACCCCACCTACTCCACCTAACGCATAACGGTTGGAAAAACCCCGGGTAGATCCCCTTATACCCAGGTTAGCCCCCCATAACCAGTTTTTGCCCCCTTACGGCGGTAATGCCCTCTTGTCCCATAGACCAAAATTTTGTACCCAGGTAGATCCCCCCTTTGTTACCCAGGAGTTTGCCCCCCATTGCTTCCCAGGTAGTCCCCCCATTGTTTGCCAGGTAGGCCCCATTGTTTGCTGGTAGTGCCCCCTCTGTTGGCCAGGTAAGCCCCCATTGCTTCCAGGTGTCCCCCCTTGTTCCCAGGTAGATGCCCCCATTGTTTCCCGGGTATCCCCCCCATTAGTAGCCGGTGGCCCTCCATTGTTCCCAATGTGCCCCCATTGTGCTTTAGTCCCCCCCATTGTAGCCAGGTAGGGGGCCCCCCATTGTAGCCAGGTTGTCCCCTTATTACAGGTAGTGCCCCCCATTGTTACCGGTATGCCCCCATTTTTTAGCCAGGTAGTGCCCCCTCTGTTGGGTTTTTCCCCCCCCCAAAGTAGCCGGGTAGCCCCCCCCATTTAGCCAGGTAACCCCCATTGTACCAAAACAGTGCCCCCTAAAACTAATAAAAAAAAAAAAATAAAAAACCACTTACCTGACCGGGCCCTGAAAGCGGCCCGCTCCTGTAGAGGGGCCCTCTCCGGACACTCCTCACGTGTCACGGGGAAGTGATGCAGCGCGCGTCATTCCTTGTATGCTGAATGTTTACGGGACGGGGCCCGGGGCATACGGGGGGAGGGGCAGGAGGGAGCAATCCCTCCTGCCCCTCCCCTCAGCGAGCCCGGGGGGGTAGCGGACCGGCCCCCGCTTCACCCGCCCGGGGGGAACACCCTGCCTTTCGCACAAAAACCATAAAAAAACCACCCAAAAAGCTTCGTGTGAAAGCACCTTTTTGTATTTTATTTTAGAAAGGGGCGAGGTGCAAAAAAAAGGGGACTTTTTTAAGCTTATTTAGGGGGGGGGGGGGGGCTTTGTCCCAGGCTGCTTTTTTTCCCCCGCCCCGGCCCTGTTCCTGGCTTACCCCCTTCCCTCCTGGGGCCCTCAAAACCTCCTTTCGGACCCTACAAACCTACCTAATGGGGCATACCAACCTATTGGGGGCTTACAAACCTAAGTTCCTGGCCTATTTCCCTACCTGGCCTTACCAACCCTACTTAGGGCCCTTGATCTTTCCCTACCTGAGGCCATGCTATCACTTCCCCAAAGCCTTACCAAAATCCCGGTAAATGATTCTGAGGGGTACAGGCCAAACCGTAGCACAATCTCCGGGGATTATACTCGTTTCTCCCATCCACCAAAGACTGTGTTTTTAAGGTATGGCCTGTCCGCTCTCCCCCCCCTGCGAATTTGTACTATGTGGGAAAGTGGGGGAGGTTTGTAAATGTCAGAATTCAAAAAATTGTGCCCAAAAATTTGCGGGGGACAGTGGGGGCCCCGGGAGAATCAAAAGGGGGGCTGCGGATGCAAAAAAAGGGAAATGGAACGACCCTCAGAGAATTACCGTGGTCCCTGGGGTGTAACTGCACAATAATCACTTATATGTCTGCAGACCCCTTTTTCAAGGGATTACCCTATGGTCACTGATGGAGGGAATTACAGTCTGCAAGTTTTGTACAAATGGGATCACCCCTTTTTGGTCATTGTATGGGGGTTAAAAAACCCGTCTGCAGAGCCTAGACAATGGATTTAAAACCTATATTGGGGTAAATATGGAGGGAATACACGGTCTGTTGAGCCTGTGTACACGGATCTACCACTTTTTGGGGGACTGTATGG
Organism: Phyllomedusa bahiana; assembly: GCA_025379985.1. Taxonomy (NCBI): domain Eukaryota; kingdom Metazoa; phylum Chordata; class Amphibia; order Anura; family Hylidae; genus Phyllomedusa; species Phyllomedusa bahiana. The sequence continues at coordinate 8,128 of JAODAL010078370.1, forward strand.
GAATGAATACAATCGCAAAGCCCGTTTCATGGTATCACCATAATGGGGCACTGTATGGTGGGAAATATGGTATGTAAGCCCGGGGACTTTTAGTATACTTCTGAGGGGCGAAAGGGAATGTAAAAGTCTGCAAACATATTTACTGGGATCTACCCTTAGGTATGTATGCGGGGAAAATACAGCCCCGCGAGATATGTACACTGGTACACCACATTGTCACTTTTATGGGAAAAAATACATCGGGAAGCTTTTGTACCTGGGTTCTACCACTATAGGTCACTGTTGGAGGGTTTTATACTCTGAGGCCCATTTTATTGGTACCCACTACTACTTGCTCAAGTATGATTAATAAAAACGAGTCTGTGTACACTGTCACAACTTTTTGGGGCAGATTGGGGGTAAATTGGGCTTTTCTCGACTTTATTCAGTAATAGAAAATTTAAATTTTGTCACACCGGGATCCCCTAACCCCGCCCTAACCAAACAAAATCATGTCTGCACCCTTTGCAACCCGGGAAAAACAACAGCGGGGCCACTAGGGGCTGTAAAAATTATTTTATAAAGTAAAATACGTATAACGAAATACATACAAATTGCTAAAGACAAGTTTTAGGGATTCGCATTAATTGTTGTACATCCACAAAATACGCAGTAAAAAAAAAGCAAATATCCCCCAAAGTTACCACCAAACAGAGACAATATTATTAATACCAAATACAAAGACAAATAAACTGTCACATAGTGACGAATAATACCACCACCCTTTACCCCAATCTTTTCCCCAAAAGTGACTGAATCATCCTCAAAAACCATACCAATATCACTGCCACATAGGACTGAAAATACCACCACACCAGACCACATACACCACCAAAAGTACTGAATAAACCATCACACCTAGACCACAAACACCACCACAAGGCTGAAAAAACCCCCACACCCGCCACTTCCCACCACATAGTGAGAAAAACCCTCACCCCCGTTCAAATAAACCACCCCCAAAATGCTGAATAAACCCCCACACCAGACCCATACACCACCCATAGTGACTGAATAATACAGCCATAAAGATCGAATATAAACCCCTTACACTATACCAAATATTCCTACAACATTACCATTGGGGGGAATAGCATTGTACACAGGCTTGCAGATTATTATGTTACAGTAAAACAAATTTATGACTCCCCTGACATCTTCCGTTGGGTCGTTCCCTTTTTTCCATTCCTTCCAGACGACATGAGACTTTCCAGCCCCGTCCCTGCAGGGTTTAAACCCCAAAAAACATCTTAGGGGACATTTAATTTAATGCGTACTTTTTTTTTCGGCGCCACACCAAATTTAAAAGATAAAAGATGTAGAATCGAAGATTTTTGCCCATTCAAATTTCCCCAAATTGATTGGGGGAAAAGTAAGCGCCCCCATGGGGCACCCCGCTTGTAAAGTGCCAAAAATCGCTACACACTCTTCATACTTTTAGAACGTGGGTTTGACGCCAAGTTTAAAAAAAAAAGTACGCATTCAATTCCCAAAATGTCGCCCTTAGATTTGCACCCCTCCCCCTCCCCCCAATTCCAACCCCTGTACAAACTCCTCATATGGTGATAGATGGAGTAAGGGGATATGGGGCGAAAAAGTGTCAGGGGGTTATAGAGTGGGGGGTCAGGGGGGGGGAGGTTGAATTTTTTTTTTGACCAGGCCGCGGGGTGAAGAGAGTTAAAGGCCAAAACTACAGGCACAAATTCCTAAAGGAGGCAGAAAAATTTCCCCCCCGGAGATTGTGAGTGGCTGGCCTTTTTCCATCACCTGGACCACCAGCCATACCTTCAGGGGTGCAGGGAAGGGGGTTTAATACTATTGGATTTGTAAGACAGTGACCACAACATCTATTTCTGAACTAACAGGGTCCGGGGGCGGTCAGGGGGGTTTTTTTTTAAAATAAACTCCTTTTTATTTTGTTCTGATTTTTTTTTTTCCTTTTTTTCCCAGTGATAGTAAGGGAGGTTTTGCAATGCTTCTTTTACTTTTCTTTAGTTTGGTTTCAGCCGGGAAGTTTTTTTCACCCCAAAGGACACTAACCCCATTTCATATTCCCCCAAAATTCCCCAAACACACCAGGGTTTACCGGAAGGCGGGGAAAACCGTCAAAGGGGCCCCCAAATGTTGGTCCCTTCTGGGCCTGTGGTTTTGTACTCTTAGAATGGGAAGGGACAAAAACCAGGCCTTCCATTCGATAGTACAGGGTGCCGCTGTCGGGTTTTTCCTGGCTGGTTATGGAAAAGGAGGGACCCCACTTGTTTTTTTTTTTGAAAAAATTCATATTAAAATTGTGGGGGGAATCTTTCAAGGGGGCTTTACAAAAAAACAAATTTTTTAGGGGGAAAAAACGCAGGGTCCCCCCCAATTTTTCCAAACCAGCAGGGTAAAACCAAAGGGGAAACCTGATAATCAGAAAGGGAAGAACCCTCGATTCGTTTTAATTTTCCCCTTCTAAAAAAACCCGCCTCAGCTGCTTTAGAAGGACCCCAATTAGGGGCTGTCCGGGTTCCGCTCTTCCCCTACCCCGTGCTTGGGTACTGGGGAAAGTGACGGGGGTTTGTGTCCCCCCTTGGGCAACAAAAAACCTGGTGCACCAAGCCGGCAATAGTAAGAGGCTCTGTCAGTACCGCCAACAAACCCCGGAAAAAAATGAAAAAAAAAAAAACAGAAAAAAAAAACACTTTATTTAAATAAAACTCCCCGACACCGCCCCGTTAACCATTTTATAATAAAAATAGTGCAATGTTGCCATCGAGTCCACCAACTCCATCGTAGTAAATGGCAACCTGAAAAAAAAAAACCCCAAACCCAAAACAAAGGGACATCACCCAGCTTTCCTACACCTGTTTGGGGGATGTCCCCCAGTTTTCCGGGATGCAGAATAGGCTATTCGGGCCCCGAGAAAACGGAGACACCCCCAAAAAAAGGGTCGGGGAAATTTGGGGTGCCTGCTGTAGGGGATTGTCCCCCCCAAAATTCCATGCTGAATAGCCTACACAGTCCTTGGAAAGCGGGGTAACATCCCTACAGCGGTGTAGGAAAGCTGGGGGGTTTCCCATACAATACAGAAAGCCCTTGCTTTCCTGGCACCTGCTTGGGAGGGTTTTCACCCAGCTTTCCCCCAAATGCTGAATGGTTTAAAACGCAAGGGGAAAGCGGGTGAATGGGGTCCAGCAGGGTCCGGAAAGCAGGTGCTGCGGGGGGTTTTTGGGGCCACCAGCTTTCCCGGGTGCTGGGGGGCCCATTCAGCATGTGGGAAAGCTGGGTGGGCCTTTTGGGAAAAGGAGGAAACAGTGTTTTGGGGGTCAGGGAGAAAGGAGGGTTGTGGGGGAAGGTGGGAGGGGGGGGTTAAGGGAGGGTCGGTTGGTTCAGGAGGAAGGGGGTGGGGGTCGGCGGGGATGGGGTGTGGAAGGGGCGATTTGGGGCAAAAGGGGGGGAAAGTGGGTTCGGGGCGGGGGGATTTTAAGGGGGGGGGGGCGGGGGGGTTCAGAGGGGGGGAGGGCCAAGGGGAAGGGGCCTTTAGTTTTGTCAGGGGGGGCGTTTTAAGACAAGGGGGTTGAAAATGGGGTTCAAAAGGAGGGGCTTTAAAAGGGGGGGGTGCCGAGGGGGTGTCAGGGATTGGGGGGCAAGGGGGGTGTGGGAAGGGGGGGTAGGGGGGGGGGTGGAGGGAGGGGGTGATACATACCCCTGTGCGCCTTTTTCCCCCCCTTTTGGCTGCTGCAGCCTTCCCCCCCCCCATACACTAATCAGTGTAGCTGAGGGGGGGGGGGCCAGCCCCTGCAGCCGTGATGTCGGGGAGAGCTCTCAGACGTTCCCCGTGCCCTTCTCTTGGGACCGACCCTGTGAGGGAGAGGACTCCCTGACGGGGCCGATAAAATGCGGACATGTTTGCGCGCCCCCCCGACGGCAAAAGCAAACTGCACTTTTGAGCCCCGGGGACAGGTCACACCCCTAACCCCCGGGGACCACCCGAAAAATCAGGAACCCCCGGGCCGTTCGGGACGCAGGACAAGGATCCCAAATCGGGATTGTCCTGCCCAAATCGGGACAGTTGGGAGGTATGATAAAGTACATGATCCAAAGACGCTCCTCAACATAGAAAGTGATTTCCAGCAGCTCTTTCTGGCTGTTATATTTAAGAACTTGCTTTATCTGTATTAAGTATCTGCTTCATTGACTTTAACCTTCATGCTTGCTTTCTGTTGGGTGACATTTTGGGGCTTTGTGATGAATTAACAGTTTTCTATTTTATTTAGTGGGGGGCGGGGTCTGGGAAGTGGCAACGCCAAAATTTTCCTATCCTGGGGTCATTTTTCATGCAGACAAAAATCATGTAAATGTTTTTAGCGTTTTTTTATCGACAAAGTTTAAACGGGCAAGGTTTTTAGGGGTGATCAAATTTTCAATCATGCAAAATTAAGGTTTAAAATCTGTGCATCCTATTAAATTTTGCCCTTTTTTGGCGCTTCCTGTCTTTTTCGGCCAGCAAACAGATTTCAAAATAAAGGGGGGGTGTTTTTGGCGACGTCATGACTGGGATGTGTAGGGTTTCGATTGGGGGAAAAATCACATACCTCTTTAAAAAAAGCAAAATAATCAAACCGAAACCCAAATAATAGAAAAAAATCAGTTTTTTCAAAACTCATTCAATAAAAACAGTCCATCATACATACTTGTATTCTTTTCAAAAATCGCCCAAAAGCAGTATCCACGAGCAGTGAAAGACTCGTCCAGCTCAATCTCATGCAGCCGCTTAGCTGTGAGGCATATGGA
>JAODAL010078371.1:0-12938 GCA_025379985.1 Phyllomedusa bahiana
AAAACACCCGGGCCTGCCCCAATTTTATATATACACCCGGTGCCGGCCCCCAATATATATACACCCGGTGCCTGCCCCCAATATATATACACCCGGTGCCTGCCCCCCCAATATATATACACCCGGTGCCTGCCCCCCAATATATATATACACCCGGTGCTGTACCCTGTACCTCTGTGTGTCCCAATTCACCCGAATCCTGTGCGCTTGAGTATAAGAAAATTGAGCCTCTTTCAAAGGTTTAATTTGGGTTTTTTAATTTTTAAAAAAAATTAGGGTTATGTTTTCGACCTCCCTTGCCCCCGCGGGCACCGGGGGCCCAACCCCTTTGGGAACGTGCCCGGGTCAATAGGGGGCTTGTGAGATAAACCTGCAGCAATTCCATCCCACTTTATAAAGGGGGGGGGTGTAAGGAACATAAGGCTCCGGGGAAAATTGTTGTTTTCTGGTTTGCCGATGAATTTTGTGTGGGCTGTATCATGCGCCCATTATTTTATTATATGTTTTTATGAATCTGTTGCGATCACTTATTCTAGTGGGGTTTTTTTTTTCTAGGCACAGTCCTTTTAGGTCCTTTTCGTCCTGTCCTTTTGTACGGGTGTTAAAAGGTACAGTGGGAGAAGATATAGTAAGTCGGAATGGTCCCAGGGCTTGGCACATGGAGTAGATTAATGGGAAGAACTTTACATCAAACAAATCTTGGCCATTATCCATGTTTCCCATAATTCACCTATGAGATTTTGGCCCAAGAACCCGGCTTCCCCTCTTGTCTCGCCCATGAGAATCTTCAGTTTTAAGGAACCCTAAAAAGGCCCCCAAAATTTGAAACTGTCATATTCACTTTGGGATGCATGGATTGGTAAATTCATATTGGGAATTTTTGGGTTTATGATTTCTGTGTGTAGATCGATGTGACAGAAGCTGGAATATGCTTTTTTTAGTTTTTCCCGGGATGTAATTAGCATTGCTTTGTTCCCGGCAGGGTAGGGGGGGGAGAAATTTTTAGTTAGCATAAAACCCCTTTGGGTTTTTACGACTTGGGGGAGAGCCCGGGGTTACTTTCCCAAAGTAGGTTGTCTTTTTCTTTAATGCTGCGTCCTCATCCTCAGACCTTTTTGTACCAATCAATTTGGTGAATGTCTGTTTTTTGTTTTTTTTTAAAACCTTTTTTTTGTTCCCCATGTTTTGTATGTCTGTTTAAACTTTTTTTAAATAAGCCTGACCTGTATTTAAAGTTAAAAAATTACTAGTTTTGCCTAAAAACCAGTGTGTTTCCCAAAAAAGTAAAGTGCTGCTGGTGCTGTTTTTAGCCCCTAGAGTTGCTTTCTATGGTGTGTGTTGTTGCGTAGAGTATCCCTGGTCACCCCCATATTACAGAGGTGGGATGGGCCCCGAGTTTTGTGTCCCCGGGGCGGATTGTTTCCCAGTGGACCCCCGTGTTTCTTTACCCTTTCCACTCCCCCTTAAATTTTGTGCCTTTTTAAAAACACCCCCTTTTATCCCTGTTCACGAAATTTAAAATATGGATTAAAGACCAAAATTCTTTTTAAGTATAATTCCCCCATTTTCCTATCCATGTTTCACTAAAAATTGTTCCCATTTTTCCTGCTTCCAAGGGTTTTCAGTGTAATTCTTCCCATTGACCCCACTCTATGTTTTCCAGATTTTTTTTCTTTTCCCCTTCCCCCTTTTTCCCCAAGTTCAGCTATAATTCTTTCCCAAATTTTCCCCACCCCTATGGACCACTAAATTCTTTTCCCCTTCTTTCCCACTTTCCCTTTTGCTCAGCTATAATTTTTCCCCTTTCTCCCACTCCTTTTTGCTCAGCTAATTTATTCCCTTGGGCCTAATCAAAGTGCTTCAAATTTTTTTTTCTTCCCATTCTCCTATTTCCCCCGGCTTTAGCAAAAATTCCTTTTCCCCTTGTCCTAAATCCCCTGTCTCAGCTTAAAACCTTTCCCCTTGTCCAATCCAGGTTTTTCCCCCAAAACTTCCCTTTCCCCTTTTTCCCCCAAACTCCAGGGTTTTTCCATTAAAAACTACTCCAGGTTTTCAACTTTATTTCTTCCCAAATTTTCCTACTTCATGGGGCTTTAGCTATAATTCCCATTGTCCAACCCCCATGGCTCACTAAAATTTTTTCCCCTTTTCCTTTTCTTAAAGGGGTCAGCTATAATTCCATTGTCCACTTCAGTGCCAGCTATAATTCCATTGTCCTACTCCAGTGCTCAGCTATATCCATGTCCTTCAGTTCCGCTATATTCTTTCCCCCCATCCCTATTCCTTCCGTTACTTCTCCATTTCCTATATTCTTCATTGTCCTACTCCATGTGCTAGCATAATTTTTTCCATTCACTCAGTCTCGCTTTAATTCCCATTGTCCTCCCATGTTTCACTATAATCTCCCATTGTCTCTCAGGTTTCAGCTATATTCTTCCTTGTCTACTCCATTGCTCGTATAATTCCATTGCCACCATGTGCTCACTATATTTTCCATTGTCACTCCAAATTTCAGCATTATTTTCCCATGTCCTCTCCAGTCTCGCTAAATTTTTATTTCATCAGGTTCTGGCTATATTCTCCATTTCCTACTGGGTTTTTTCCATGTCCACCCAGTTCTCGCTATATTTCTTCCCATTCTACCCATGTCTCACTATATTTCCATTCCACTCCAGTTTCAGCTATAATTCTTTTTCCATTGTCCTCTCCAGTCTCAGCATTTCTTCCCTTTCTACTCCATTGCTCGCTTAATTTTCCCATTCTACTCCATGTCTCAGATATCTTCCATGCCTTCCATGTGTCAGCTATATTTTCCCTTTCCACTCATGTCCCAAATCTCCATTTCCTACTCGTGCTCACATATTTTCCATGTCCTACCATGTGCTCACTAATTTTCCATTCCTACTCCAGGTCTCACTATAATTTCCCATTGTCCTCTCCTTGTCACTTAATCTTACATTTCTACTCCAGTCTCGCTATTTCTTCCCTTGTCCTACCCATGGGGGGGGGCTCACTATATTCTTCCTCCCTCTCCATGTCTCAGCTAAATTTCCCCTGTCCTCCCATTGTCAGCATAATTTTTCCATTCCTACCAGTTCACTATAATTCTTCCGTCCTCTCCATGTGCTCACTATAATCTTCCATTGTCCTGCCCATGGCCAGCTTAATTCTTCCATGTCCACTCCATGTGCCAGCATATTATCCATTGTCTACTCATGTCTCAGCTTAAACTTCCATTGTCACCATGTGCTAGCTAATCATTTCCTACCAGTTAGCTATAATTCTTCCATTTCCTACTCATTTTCCCATTTCCTTCCCCCAGTGTCAGCTATATTCTTCATTCCTACCCGGTCCAGCATAATTCTTCCCCTTCCACTCCATGTCTCCTATATTCTTCCCTTGTCCCCCATGTGCCAGCTATAATTTCCCTTTCCTCCAGTTCGCTATAATTCTCCCTTCCCTTCAGTCCCAGCTTATTCTTCCTTGTCCTCCCGGTTTCCCATTGTCCTACTCCAGTGCCGCTTAATTCTCCATTTCTCTCATTCGCTATTTCTTCCATTGTCCTCCCATGGTTCAGCTATATCTTCCATTGTCTATCCAGTCCAGTATAATTTCCTGTCACTCCGTGCTCACTATAATTTCCTTTCTACTCTGGTCAGTATAATTCTCCATTGTCCTACCCATGTGTTAGCTATAATTCTTCCCATTGTCCTACTCCAGGTTCTCAGCTATAATTCTTCCCATTGTCCTACTCCATGTGCTCAGCTATAATTCTTCCCATTGTCCTACTCCATGTGCTCAGCTATAATTCTTCCCATTGTCCTACTCCATGTGCTCAGCTATAATTCTTCCCATTGTCCTACTCCAGGTTCTCAGCTATAATTCTTCCCATTGTCCTACTCCATGTGCTCAGCTATAATTCTTCCCATTGTCCTACTCCAGGTTCTCAGCTATAATTCTTCCCATTGTCCTACTCCAGGTTCTCAGCTATAATTCTTCCCATTGTCCTACTCCATGTGCTCAGCTATAATTCTTCCCATTGTCCTACTCCATGTGCTCAGCTATAATTCTTCCCATTCTCCTACTCCAGGTTCTTCCCATTGTCCTACTCCATGTGCTCAGCTATAATTCTTCCCATTGTCCTACTCCATGTGCTCAGCTATAATTCTTCCCATTGTCCTACTCCAGGTTCTCAGCTATAATTCTTCCCATTGTCTTACTCTATGTGCTTAGCTATTGTCACGAGTTGCGCCGCAGCCCGCAGTTCGGGCTGCGGACGTACTCGGTCCCTGGGACCCTCCTTGCGCCCGTGCCGGGCTGCGCCGTGGCCGCCCTCGCTCGGTACGGGCGCAGTCACTTTCCCGACCACGCTCCTGCTCCTCCGCGTCTGTCTGCCGGCCGGTGCGAGCGACCCCGCTCCTTAGGGCACGCGCGCGTCGGCTCTCCTGAATTTAAAGGGCCAGTACGCCGGTAATTGGCTGATGCCGGCTGCTGACCCTATATATTGCTCCACCTTCCAGAAGCACCTTGCCGAATCCATAGCACTCATACCCTATGCGAGGAAGCCTTTTCTGTTTTCTGGTTGTCAGTTCTGTGTACCAGTCCCTCCGGCTTATGTTCTCCGACAACGAACCTTCGCTGCCTGCCCTGACCTTCTGGCCCGTCCCCGACTACGAGTTTGCCTGTCGATTCTGCTCTACGCTGCACCTCGGCTACCACCGCAAGCAAGTCACCTCAGGGGTAGCGACCTGGTGGAATCCCGCCGCAGCAAGTCCATCCCGCTTTGCGGCGGGCTCTGGTGAAAACCGGAACCCACTTAGACTCCGCTCCTTGTTGTGGCCCGTACCACTGCTTGGGGTGGCCCAGTGGATCCACTACCCCGCTGCATTACAGCTATAGTTCTTCCCATTGTCCTACTCCAAGTTCTCAGCCATACGTCTTCCCATTCTCCTGTTCCAGGTCCTTCCCATTGTGCTACTCCATGTGCTCAGCTATAATTCTTCCCATTGTCCTACTCCTTGTGCTCAGCTATAATTCTTCCCATTGCATTACTTCAGACTCTCAGCTATAATTCTTCCCATTCTCATACTCCATGTTCCCAGCTATAATTCTTCCCATTGTCCTACTCCATGTGCTCAGCTATAATTCTTCCAATTCTCCTACTCAATGTGCTCAGCTATAATTTTTCCCATGTCCTACACCAGGTGCCCAGCTATAATTTCTTCCATTGTCCTACTCCAGGTGCACAGCTATAATTCTTCCTATTGTCTTACTCTAGGTTCTCAGCTATAATTCTTCCCATTGTCCTACTCCATGTGCTCAGCTATAATTCTTCCCATTGTCCTACTCCATGTGCTCAGCTATAATTCTTCCCATTGTCCTACTCCATGTGCTCAGCTATAATTCTTACCATTGTCCTACTCCATGTGCTCAGCTATAATTCTTCCCATTCTCCTACTCCATGTGCTCAGCTATAATTCTTCCCATTGTCCTACTCCAGGTGCTCAGCTATAATTCTTCCCATTGTCCTACTCCATGTGCTCAGCTATAATTCTTCCCATTCTCCTATTCCAGGTTCTCAGCTATAATTCTTCCCATTGTCCTACTCCATGTGCTCAGCTATAATTCTTCCCATTGTCCTACTCCATGTGTTCAGGTATCCCATGTCCTCATGGTCCCTGGTGACATATAATAGATTATATATTAAAGACAAAACAATTAGAGGGTTTTTCCAGGAGTTTAAAGATTTCATAGAGAACTATACTAAGCATTTATATGGAAAAGTAAAGATATTCCACTACCTTCATGTGTTTCTTTTCTTTTGCCTCCTTATTCATCTATCATAAGATACACTTTCTGCAATTAAATTTCCTGTTGTGGGAGTGCCAGTAGTTCTCCAGCAACTCTTTCCTACAACTCCCAGACTGCACTGCATTCTAGGACCTCCCCCCACAGTTTCACCCGGGTCTTTTTTCTGACTTTAGTGTATCCCCCAGCTCTGTATTGTTGTCAAAAAAAAGTGATAGTTGGACTCGGAGTCCTATTAAACTGCACAGAGCTACATCATCTTATCATGACAGCCGACAAAACCCCCCCCAGCTCTAAACTGCGTCCTTGCTCCCATTTAAAAGTTCGCCATCAGGATCAAAAAAAACCCGTTCCCCCTTCCCTGTAATTACTCTAATGTAATTACTAATAATTACTTGCAAATTACAGGCAGGCAAGCAGGGCTGGGGAGTCGGTGAGCCGAAACTCTGACTCCTCAATTTCCCAAACCCCCGGGCTATGACTCCTCATACCGGTCATTTTTAAAGTGATAACTCACTTAGTAAAATGGTAACATCAGGCTTTTTATTGCCTTTTTAACAATAATCAAGTTTTTTTAGGTAGAACAGCCTGACAAGCAAAAGGGTAACAATGTTTTGTCCTTGTAATTTTCAGGCTCTTATCTTACCAGTCACTATAGTTATGTACCTGAGACTCCCATCATGTTATGGACAAACATGTTACCGATCTTAACTTAAATGTGACCTGAAAGTTTTTTAGCATGCTTAGTTCTGCAGATTTTTTCCCTGAACGCATTGTTACGTTTGCTCCCAAAATCTAAATGTTAATTTCCATTATTTTGTTAGATTTGTGCCCCCCTTTGGCTTTCACCCTTTTCCTGAACCCCTTCTGGGCTCGGATAATTCAACATTTTGCGACTGAAACTGCTCCCCAGTCCCTTTTACATTTCCCCAATTTTGGGTGCAACGGATTTGGATAAAATACAGCTTTTTCTTTCCTCTCCCCAAAATGTTGGATTGGGTTGGGGTCTGGGACTGTGGGGGCCAAACAGCAACTCTCGTCATTGTCATTGACCCTTCCTTCCCCAACCTTGACTCTGCTTCAGGGCGTTGCCCTGCGGACATATGTCATCCCCTCATCCCCATAGCCCCTCGAGTGTATGATGTAACCATCTTGTAGGACACTCACATAGAGCTCAATTGAGGTCCCATCTCCGGTCAAGTATCCAAATCTTGGCGTGACCCCCCCTCCCCCCCCATACCTCAGGCTCCCCCCCCGAACCTGACAGTTCTTCCATCTCTCGTCCCCGCCCCCTTTTCCCTTGTTTCTTCCCATTCCCCCCATCAGAGCCCGGTCTATTTTATTTCATCCGCCCTTTCCCCCCGATTCTTCCCTTCCCCATCAGAGCTGGCTATTGGTTTCATCTTCGCTCCGTTTGTGCCTTCTCCTTTTTCTCCCATTCCCCCCACAGAGCCGGTCATTGACTTTCATTTCTCGCCCCTTTGCCCCCTTTTCTCTTTGTTCTTCCATTCCCCCCTCAGAGCCCGGGCTATTTTACTTTTTATCTTCGCCCGTTGCCCCTTCTCTCTTAGCTCTTCCCTTCCCCCCATCAGAGCCCGGTTTATTGACTTTCATCTCTCGCTCCCTTCGCCCCCCCCCTTTGGTTTTTCCCCTTCCCCCCCTCAAAACCCGGGCTATTACTTTAAACTCTTCTCCTTCGCCCCTTCCTTGGTTTTTCCTTTCCCCCCTCAAGGGCCCGGTCTATTGTTCATCTCTCGCTCCGTTCGCCCTTTCCCTTGGCTTCCCATTCCCCCATCGAGCCCGTTTTGACTTCCCTCTTCGCTCCGTTCGCCCCTTCTCCCCTTTGGTTCTTCCCATTCCCCCCTTTTAGAGCCCGGGCTATTGACTTTTATCTCCGTCTGTTCGCCCCTTCTCCCTTGGGTTTTTTCCCTTTCCCCCCCTCAGAGCCCCGTCTATTGACTTTCATCTCTCCCCCTTTTCCTTGGTTCTTCCCTTCCCCCTCAATCCGGGTTTTTGACTTTACTCTTTCTCCCTTCGCGCCCCCTCCCTTGGTTTTCCCCTCCCCCATCAGGCCCCCCTTTTGACTTTTACTCCGCCCGTTCGCCCCCCTCCCTTGGTTCTTTCCATTCCCCCCCTCAGAGTCCGTCTGTTGCTTTTATCTTCACTCCGTTTTGCCCCTTTTTCCTTGGTTTTTTTCCATTCCCCCCCCTCAAGCCCGGCCCATTTACTTTATCTCTCGCCCGTTGCCCCTTCCTCTTTGTTCTTTCCCTTCCCCCTCAGAACCCATCTATTGACTTTTATCTCTCGCTCCCTTCGCCCCCCTTCTCTCTTGCTCTTCCAATTCCCCCCCTCAAAGCCCGGGTTTTTGATTTCATTCCCGCTCCGTTCGCCCCTTCTTCCTTGTTTCTTCCCATTCCCCCCATCAAACCCGGTCATTGACTTTCATCTCTCGCCCCTTCTCACTTGATTCTTCCCATTCCCCCCATCGGCCGGTCTATTGGGTTTCTCTCTGCTCCGTTTGTGCCTTCCCCTTGGTTCTTCCATTCCCCCCATCAGAGCCCGGGCTATTGACTTTATTTCTCGCCCCGTTCGCCCCTTCTCTCTTAGTTCTTCCATTCCCCCCCCCAGAGCCCCTCTATTGACTTTCATCTCTCGCTCCTTCGCCCTTCTCTCTTAGCTCTTCCCAATTTCCCCCCCTAAAAGGCCCGGGCTATTGACTTTCATCTCTCGCTCCCCTTCGCCCCCTTTTCCCTGGTTTTTCCCCTTCCCCCATCAAGCCCCGGCTTTGACTTTTTTCTCTTGCCCGTTGCCCTTTCCTTTGGTTCTTCCCATTCCCCCCCCCTCGAGCCCGGTCTATTGACTTTCTCTCTCGCTCCGTTCGCCCCTTTTTCCCTTGGTTTTTCCCCTTCCCCCCCTCAGAGCCCGGTCTATTTACTTTCATCCTTTGCCCCCTTTGCCCCCCTTTTCCTTTGGTTTTTTCCATTCCCCTCATCAGAGCCCGGTTATGATTTCATCTTTGCTCCCTTTTGCCCCTTTCCCCCTTTGGGTTTTTCCCCTTCCCCCATCAGAGCCCCGGTCTATTGACTTTCATCTCTCGCTCCATTGCCCCTTCCCCCTTGGTTTTTCCTTCCCCCCATCGAGCCCCTTAAATTTATTTCATCTTCGCTCCGTTCGCCCCTTTCCCTTGATTCTTCCAATTCCCCCCCAAGCCCGGGTTATTACTTTCTCTCTCGCTCCGTTCGCCCCTTCTCCCCCGGATTTCCTATTCCCCCAATAAGAGCCCGGTCTTTTGACTTTATCTCTCGCTCTGTTCGCCCCTTTTCCCCTTTTTCTTTTTCCCTTCCCCCCCCTCAGAGCCGTCTATTGACTTTCATCTTCCTCCCGTTTGCGCCTCCTCCCTTGGTTCCCTTTTATACCCCCATCAAGCCTGGTTATTGCTTTATCTCTCGCCTGTTCTCCCTTTTCCCTTGGTTCTCCCTTCCCCCATCAGACCCGGCTATTACTTTCATCTCTTGCTCCCCTTTGCCCCCTCTTCCCTTGGTTTTTTCCCCTTCCCCCCATCAAGCCCGTTTTCTGATTTCACTCTTGCACCTTTTGGCCCTTCACCTTGGTTCTTTCCCTTCCCCCCATCAGAGCCCGGCTATTTACTTTTATCTCTGCCCCGTTGCCCTTCTCCCCTTTGGGTTCCCTTTCCCATTCCCACCCTCAGACCCGGTCATTGACTTATCTCCACTCCGTTGCCCTTCCCCCCTTTTCTTCCTATTCCCCCCCTCAGAGCCCCGGTCTATTGACTTTATCTCTCCTCCTTTTCCCCCCTTCTCCCCTTGTTTTCCCCTTCTCTCCATCAAGCCGGTCTATTTTCTTTCATCCCTCGCTCCGTTCGCCCCTTCTCCCTTGGTTCTTCCCATTCCCCCATCAGAGCCCCCTCCTTTTACTTTCCTCCGCTCCGTTCCCCCTTCTCCATTGGTTTTTCCCCCTCCCCCCCCACAGAGCCCGTCATTTACTTTTTCTCTCACCCCGTTGCCCCCTTATCCCTTGGTTATTCCCATTCCCCCCATCGAGCCCCCGTCTATTGACTTTCATCTTCACCCGTTCGCCCCTTCTCCCTTGTTCTTTTTATTCCCCCCTCAAGCCCGGGGCTATTTACTTTACCTCCCTCCGTTTTCCCCCCCCCCTTGGTTCTTTCCCCTTCCCCCACAGAGCCTGGTCTTTTGACTTTCCTCTCTCGCTCCTTCGCCCCTTCTCCCTTGGTTCTTCCCATTCCCCCATCAGACCCGGGCTATTGACTTTTTACTTCGCTCCGTTGCCCCTTTTCCCTTGGTTTTTTTTCCATTCCCCTATCAGAGCCCACTATTGACTTTCATCTTCACTCCGTTCGCCCCCTCTTCCCCTTGGTTCTTCCTTCCCCCCCTCAAGGGCCGGGTTTTTGACTTTATTTTTTCATCCGTTTTGCCCCTCTTCCCTTGGTTTTTCCCATTCCCCCCACAGAGGCCGGTTATTGACTTTCATCCTCCTCCGTTCGCCCCTTCCCTTTGGGTTTTTCCCCTTCCCCCCATAGAGGGGCCGGGGCTATTGACTTTTCACCCACTCCGTTCGCCCCCCTTTCCCCGGTTCTTCTCATTCCCCCCCCCCAGAGCCCGTCTATTACTTTCATCTCATTGCCCCAAAACCCCCGTTTCCAATCTTTCCCTTTTTTCGTCCTTTTCTTATCTCTTGCGACGCTTTTATGAGGAATTGAAGTCGAGGTTTTTCCCCTTTTTTCGGGCCTCATTTCCGACCCTTTTAATGTGCCCCTGCTGCAAAGGATCTTTGACCACCTTTTGAAGTCTACGAGCCGCCTCCCCCTGCCGTGTCTTGCTCAGAACTGATCGACCTTTTGATGAGCACTTGTTGACTCTGATATTTCCCCTGGGTTACCCTTGTTTGGGGGGGACTTCATTCCATATTCTTCCGAGGTTCGGGACCTCAAATGATGCTTTTTTGGGGCGCCCCGCCCCGAGACCTATCAAAGACTGATGATGCCGCCTCTCTTTTCTTGGGAAAACTTTTCATGGCTTTCTGGGAACCCAAAGACCTTTCACTTGGGAATCAGCCTAATAAACATGACTATTAGGAATGTGAGACGGGGTAATTTGTAGTAACAAAAGAAAAAGATTTTCCCAGCCCCAGGACAAAACATAACAATGCAGTTAATGACACGAATCTGAGAACTAAGCAATCCTAAAAAGTTTTGGGGGTCAGATTTTTTATGTAAAGCCAAGAATTGTCTAAAAATGATGGGAGTCCACGGTCACAACTGGATTAAGGTAATATAGGAGCCTATAAGTCACAAGCAGAACATTTTACCATTTTGTTTGGTTTAGTGAAAAAATATATTATTGGACAGACTTTAGAACACAAAAAAATTTAAATATGAAAAACACTGCAGGAACTTTTGTGGAGTCTCGAATTTGTTCTGAGAAATAGTACACCCCCATCAGCCTTCAAACACCTCACATCGAGCTCATTTTTTTCCAGGCTAGAGAACGGCCTCTCTCCTAACGGGTTGCGGGCAAAGCAGACCACAGGGGTAACATCTTAACAATGCAGGTATAAAGGAATTGCCCAGCCACAGCAGGTCTGAAAAATGGTTGAACTCTTTTCTTTTTTGAAAGCAGGTGAAACAAAAAAGTGAAAGCTGGTCAATCTGTTTGCTATGGGAGTGGAATCTTTCCCTTTGGAAACCCCTTTTGTCTGTTTCCTGTCATCCAGTCCCCTTTTCAAAATTACACTATCATGTGTGGGGCTGAAGTAGGCAGCATTACAGAAGGACCCAATTCCCCCTGCTCTTGGCACCGCATTGATCAACGGAAAATTTATTATAATTTTGGAGTCATCCTTTTTGACAACTCCGACCCCCAAAAAAAGGGGCACCGACCCACAACTCCAACTTAAACAGCCCTGGGCAAAAGTGAATGCACCCCCGTTTGTTCTTGAAAGTCACATCAGCAGGGGAGTGATCCTGAGCTGAGCCTGGCATCAAAGCACCCCAATGAGTGAGCAAAAAGTTTAGCAGGCCATGCGATCAAGAACGTCAGGTGGTTTTTCAGGGGATGGGAGGGAGGGGGGGAACAATAGATCATTTTTACCCTTTTTTCCCACCCCTTTTCAAGTAGGGTGTGACAAAAAAGTGCCGCTCCAATCCAATTTTCAAAAATTTTGACACACGACGTTTAGAAGTTTATTTGACGTGTATTTGATTTTTATCGGCATAATAGGTGTTTTTACTTGAAAAATAACCGTATTTCGGCAGATTTAATAGGATTTCTGTGGGCGGACACTTTATTGGATAGGAAAAGGTTAACAAGTATGAAGTAAAAAGTGTACTGTAACCAGCTGTGAGCCCCATAGCAAATAAACATATGGCCCTGGAGAAAAACCCCGTAAGCAAACCCGAGTGAAACCCCTGTCCCCCCAGGCCTCCCCCTTCATGAAGTGACTGGGCATGTACATTTCATTGCTCAGACCCCCCCCCCCCCCGGGGACACTTTCCAGGGCCAGGGTCTGTAGCACATAAAAGGTCACACACGACAAGTCTATATCATAGGATTAAGGAAAACCCCAAACATTTCCTACAAAACCTAAAACACCCAGTCCTGTGCAACCCGAATTTTATAAACAACCGGTCCTGTGCAAACCCCAATATATATATATAAAAACCGAGTCCTGGCACCCCAATATATAAAATACACCCAGCCCCGTGCACCCCAGTATATTTAAAAACCCAGTCCTTGCACTCGAATATATATAAAAAACGATCCTGGCCCCCCCAATAATAATAATAATAATCTTTATTTTTTATAGCGCAACATATTCCCAGCACTTTTCAAAATTTAAGGGTAAACATACAGTCATTACCATTAAAAGTATTACAAATGAGACCAAGGTGTGAGGGGCCCCGCTCGTGAGAGCTTACAACATTTGGGGGTAGGGGGGAAACATCGTAAAAAGTGCCAAATTTACAAGCCGGGGATGTTTCATAAAAGGGGGGGTTTACATGAAAAATGGATGAACCTGCCCCCCAGACGTACATCTAATAAAAGATAAGTCCCCCGTAGTGCCCAAGTGAGGAGTGAAAAAGGGGGATAGCA
>JAODAL010078372.1:0-12938 GCA_025379985.1 Phyllomedusa bahiana
AAAAAGCTTCCTGTTATATGCCCCCGCTTAGGGGAACCCCCTGTAAAAAATGAAGCCCAAAAAACAATGTCAGAAATGTGTTCCCCCACCCCCATTTTCATGGCCCAGGACAAAAAAAAAAAACTTTTTAACACCTATGCGGCCCAAAATGCACAATACACCCCTGGATGAGATCCATGAGAGGTGTTGAATATAAGGTGGGGTGTTTTTTAGAAGGTTTCCCCTTTTCTGGTACTTTGGGGGCTTTTGCAAGGGCGACATGGTACCCACCAAATTCTGATTTCCCAAAAACCAAAAGCACTCCCTCCCTTGTACCGCCCTACCATTTTGCCCAAACAGCAGTTTAACACCCACATATAGGGTATTACAGACTTGGAAGAAATTGTGCAACAACTTTTGGGTGCTTTTTTCCAGGTTTTTCTGTAAAAATTAAGCATTTTCAGCAAAAATTGCAGATTGTTGGAAAAAAAATATATTTGTTTATTTTCACAGCCTAATTCTAAGATAATTTGGGAAACACCTGTGGAGTGTATTAGTTTCCAATATGGGGTACTTTTAGAGGTGTTAAGTTAGCACCTTAGTGTGTCAGCAAATCTGTATTGGGGCCTCAAGAAAATCATATTGAAAAGGGGGCTCCAAAGTCCAGTAGGGGCTTCTCCTATTCTCTCTATATCTCTAAAAACAGAACAATTGTGGGGTATCGTTGTTGAGTTGAAATTTCCTGGTCACATCTACCATGTTCTAGTAGAAAAAAATAAAAAATCTGCAAAAAGTGAAATTTTGAAATTTCACCTCCACTTTGTGTTAATTTCTGTGAAATAGCTAATGGGTTAACAAACTTCCTAAACACTGTTGTAAATACTTTAATGGGGGTCCTTTCTTAGATGGAGTCATGTATAGGGGTATTTAACAGACAAGCCCCTCATGTCAGAACTGGACGGGTCCCTAAAAAATCTGTTGCAAATTTTCTTGAAAATGTGAAAAATTGTGACTAAATTTCTAAGCCGCCTAATGTCATAAAAAAAGACATTTAAAAAATGATGTTAACCTACAGTAGACATATGATGAATGCTAGTTATAAACTATTTTGAATGGAATAACTATTAACATACACACAGACATTTTTGAAGTTTGAAAATGGCAAATTTTTCAAAATTTTGAT
Organism: Phyllomedusa bahiana; assembly: GCA_025379985.1. Classification (NCBI taxonomy): domain Eukaryota; kingdom Metazoa; phylum Chordata; class Amphibia; order Anura; family Hylidae; genus Phyllomedusa; species Phyllomedusa bahiana. Next base: position 1,163 of record JAODAL010078372.1, read on the forward strand.
GATATTATTCACAAATAAACAAGGATTTTATGGACCAACATTTCCTATTATCTTAAAGCACAACGTGTCACAAGAAAACAATATATGAATCACATGAATAGGTAAGATTTAAAAAACAGGGCTGTGTCAGGAAGGTCAAAACTGGGTACTGCGGTAAGGGATTAACGGTGAAAGCTATACTATAGTTGAACTTGAACCGAATTTCGAACCCCATTAAAGTCAATGGGAGAAGGTCCTCTGGTTAATTTTTATACCCATAAAGGTGAGGAGAAGCTGCAATTAGCATCCATAACAGTAAAATGGATACGTGGAACAACTTAGTGAAGAAAATTTAGCTCTAAGAGTCACAGAAAAAAATTCACAGGCTAAAATTATTAATTTGTTTTAATGGCTAACTGAAAAGATGAAGACAGCGATGATGGTAGCTATAGGAGGTGCAGCGCTAGCAGCTTCCACGGGGTCCATTTGACACATAAGAAGACTCTTGTATTGAAAATGGCACATTGTATTGGAAATGGCACACGGTAACTGGCACCAGAGCCCAAGAAAATGTCATATATGTGGTGGCAGCAAAAACATCCCAATGAGGAACATGGAGGTTCAGCTGGCAGTGCTGTAATTATAGGGGGTGCAGCGGGAGGCAGGACTGCCGTCAGTCATCTATTAACCGTTTCAGGGCCCCATGCAGCTAAATCAAATGGGGCCCCCACCCATTACTAGTTCCTATTTAACATATCACTGGGCCCCTTTTGGAATAGGGCCACTAACAGGTGTACTGCCCTATTGCCACCTATGGCACCAACCAGCAAAAATGACCTTATGGATAGTGATGAGCGATTGTGTCAACTATCGTTATCGAGTCAATAGTTGATATCGACAATTATCATGACGATTATCGCCGATGACCATTAAAGTCTATGGGAGAGGAACAACACCTTCATTCTACCACCCAGACAGGGGTGGAGAAACTAGAATTAACATCCACAACAGTAAACTGGATACGTGATACATCTTAGACAAGACAATTAGGCAACAAGAGTCTCAGAAAAAAAACTGACAGACTACTCACTATCCCTGTCCTGTATCACAGCCTGACCCTTAAACCTGCCATGAACCCCCCAAATTAAAAAGTGCCAGAAGCAGTATTTTTTTTGAACCATCATGTTACTTGAACTGGACATTGAATATCCCTGTCCTGGAATGCAGCATAAACCCTTAAACCTGTCTGACCCACAGATTAAAAATGACCGGAAAAAGGAGTCTTTCAAACCCCCAAATTTTAGTTGAACAGGACATTGACCATACCTGTCCTGGACTGCAGCATGACCCACAAACCTGTCTGACACACAGATTAAAAAGTGCCATAAGAAAGTAGTATTTGAACCACCATTTTAGTTGAACTGGACATTGACTATGCCTGTCCTGGACTGCAGCATGACCCTCAAACCTTTCTAACCCACAGATTAAAAAGTGCTGGAAAAAGGAGTCTTTTCAACCCCCTTTTTTAGTTTCACGGGACATTTACTATTCTGTCCTGGACCGCAGCATGACCCTTAAACCTGTCTGACCCACAGATTAAAAGTGCCGGAAACAGGAGTCTTTCAATCACCATTTTAGTTGAACTGGACATTGACTATCCCTGTTCTGGACTGCAGCATGACCATCAAACCTGCATTACCCACAGGAAGAAAGTAGTCTTTGAAGCAGTATTGTAGTGAACTGGACGTTGACTATCCATATCCTGTTAACGCAGCATGACCCAATACCCCTGCACGGTTTCCCTTATGGACATCAGCATAAAAATTTTGCAATAAGAAATAAAAACTAATTAAAAACAACTAGCTTTCCAATAAATGCTGCGGCTAGAGGTACTTGCCATTCTACTGGTGACCATGTTCCACCGTGACATTAGAATGGAAGCAAAGAAACAGATGTCCCCAGTAGGTCAACGAGGCCTGTCTGAAAATCCTGCATTCTTACTGTCAAGGGGGTTGAAGGAAATTACTGATCAAGGCAGGTGAGACTGTAAAACATGGATCACGCAGGTTTGGGCTACCAGGGGCCGGAGTTACAGTGGGTGCCGGTGACAGCCAGGCTGGGGTCCGTCATCTATTAACACGGCAAAAAATGCCTTATGACGCAGCAACGAAAATAGTCGGCTGAGCAGAGTGCGGAAAGGGGAAGTGTGAGCTAAGACCTTTGACCATTTGGTCACTTTTTGACAATTGTGAAGAACAAATGTCCTGTAGAAAAACCACATTTTTTATAATAGAACCTGTAGTATAGCTGTTTATTTCACAGCAACATCCCCCCTAAAAATTCAAAACATACCCTTTGGCCACTCTTGAATTTGGGTTGAAGAACAAATGTCTGTTAGAAACCACATTTTTAAAATTAGGACCTGTAGTATAGCTGTATCTTACAGCAGCATGACCCAAAAAATTATAAAAAATGACTTTTCAGCCACTGTTAAAAATTGTGAGGGAGAAATGCCACTTAGAAGCCACAATTTTTTTCCAAAGGACCTTGATTTTAGCTGTATCTCACAGCACCATGACCACAAAACCATTGATGTTGCGAAAATTTTTAATGAAGAAGTGAATAAATGGAATATGGTTTTTTCATGAAACCGTGTACAATTGGTGTCTTTTAAAAGTCCCCCTCACCGCAAAACCAAGCAAAATGACCTTTTGGGAACTGAGAATAAAAATTGCAGTAGGAAATGAATTTATTTAAAAAATTTATTTTTAAGAGGACCATTTCTTTGGAAAGAGGAATGTGAAGTAGACCAGAAACTAAACGGTGACCTCGGCAATTGGGGCCACAACATCATCAGAGATCCATGCCTGATTCATCTTGATGAAAGTATCCACATTTAAGTACAATGTGGCTCTATGAACCAAACTGGGCCGCACCATGTGCAATACAGCTATTTAAAGTTATACGTATGAGAAATTGCGTTGTTTGCAGCAATGACAAACGAGAACAGTTACTAGAAAATTTCTGTATCAAAATAGGCGTACAATGTGGCTATTTGAAAAAAGCTGGGGCGCACCAAAGTGCAATACAGCTATATAAAAGTTATAACGGATAACAAAAGGTGGTTTTTTGCACCAATGAAATACAGCAACAGTTACTACAAATGTCTGTATCCAAATTTAAGTACAAGGTGACTCTTTGCAAAAAAACTGGGCCGCACCACGTGCAATACAGCTATTTAAAAGTTATACGGATAAGAAAAGGTGTTTTTTGCAGCAATGACAAACGAGAACAGTTACTAGAAAATTTCTGTATCAAAATTGGTGTACAACGAGACTATTTGAAAAAACTGGGAAGCACAAAATAGAAGGTACAAGGTGTGCTGGCCAAAAAGTGGTAAAAAAATGTAATTTCAATGCAGATTCAAAGCAGAGTCTGGGCTGCACAATATGCACCCTTGTTTCCAAAGCTTGTCTGTCCGCCCCTCTCTCCCCCCTCCATGACTGGACAGCGCTAGATCCTTCTTTAAAAGTCTCTGTCTAACTAAATAAGAACTGAAATTTTCTAATCTACCTGTATTCTAATGTTCACAGCTAAAAGCATAGTTGTCTGTATGAATAAAGAGAAGAACTGTGTCGCTGAGCTGCATTGAGAGACACGCAGCACACGTCTTGCTTTAATGCAGGGTTGTCAAACTGCCGGCTCTCCAGCTGTTGGGAAACTACAACTCCCATCATGCCCACAGGTATAGATTATACAAACGCATGATGGGAGTTGCAGTTTCCCAGCAGCTGGAGGGCCAGCAGTTCGACACCTGTGCTCTAATGTTAGACACTGAAAGACTGATGCTGAACAGGAAACGCTGGTCTATGCAAAACGAGGTCATGTGATTTTTCCAGCCAACGACTGCTTCTCTTACGTTCTATTTCTGATTTTGTGGGGTATTGGAATTGAAGTCCAGTGTGCGTCCAATTCAGCTACATATACATTTTAATGCTATCTGCTCAGTTCTTGAGCACATTGAATATCCAAGAGTTATCTAAGCCTGTTGCTGTTTTATTCAGTTAAAGAAACAGCGTTTTTACAATCCAAATACAACTTAATTTTTGGTTGCTCATTTATTTTGCACAATTTAGATCCAGGGGTTAATTAAGTGTTGTTCTGCTGTTGTGGTCACTAAAAGAAATGGTGTTTTTCAACGCCAAAGAAGACATTTTGCCTGTAGCATAATTCATATCCGAAGGTTAATTACGAGTTTTTCTGTTGTTGTGTTCGGTAAAATACACTTTGTTTTAACACGCTACAAAGCTGGTAATTGTTGGTAGCACATTTCTTTTACGCAATTTACATCCAAGGGTTAACTAAGTATTTTTCTGAAGTTGTATTCAGTAAAAGAAACGTTGTTTTCTCACGCCAAAAGAAGAAATTCTGTAGCATAATTCATATCCGAAGGTTAATTAAGCCTGTTTTTTTGCTTTATTATTCAGTAAAATACACAGTGTTTTTAAACGGCACATACAAGTCAATTTTTCCTGGCCATGTGTGGAGCACAATTTATATCCAACGGTTACCCAAGCTTGTTAGTGGGTTCATTTCGGGTCAAATACAGGGTGTGCATTTATCATATACAGATATCTTCATTAAACAGAGTCTGTAACATTTTAGAACAAGCAGTATGTCAGACAGAGAGGTGGCAGGCTCTTCACATTGCGAGTGGCAGTGGCACAAACATTCCTGGAGCAGGCACAGGTCACAGCACACCAAGGGGACGTCGCAGCAGGGGTGACTCGGTGAGGCCACAACTGCCGCTGTCATATAGCGGCCGTGTGTTGTTCAGCAACCCAATGATTCTTGATTGGTTGACTAGGTCATCCACTTCCTCCAGATGACATTGAAAACCCCCAGCCAAGAGTCGGTGGGAACGTCAGACAAAACCCCTTTAAATTGGCATGGCCCGGGAGCGGGTCAGCAGCCCTCACCTGTTCTCAAGCCGCCTCTGTCCCATCCGGTTCCCTCAGCCAGATATCTGTTGTGGTCTGGGCTCAGCGCCACTATACAGAGAGGATGAACAATTTGAGGAGGGCAGTCAGCAGCTACTTGGCAGCGAAGAAATGGGGCCAATATCCCTGCTTTTGCAGTAGGCGGCAAATTTATAGATGTGGAGATTGGCATGGGAGGTCATTTTGTGGAGGGGTCAGCCTCTGCATACCAAAGGGACCGGTGATGAGGACAGCAAGACATAAAAACACAAACGATGATGATGTAGCTGACCGCACTTGGGGCCGGGTGGTGAAGCAAGGGCTTCATCATCATCGGGAGAAAGAGGGTGTCAGCTTGCGCCTCAGGCAGCAGCGCAGCCAGCAAGTGGGTTGTGTGGCCGTGGGGTTTCGGGCATGGTAGCAGCATGTGGAGCCAGGAGCCAAATGACCACGGGGTAGAAAACCGCTTTCAAGGTCCAAGAAAGAAAGCGGCAAAGGGGCCTCAGCGAGGCAGCGGCGGTTTAGTAGTCACTCAGTGCGAGCATTGGCGGTAAAATCAGCTACTCGTCTTTGTGGCAGTTCTTTGCTAAGACACCGGAGGAGCCGAATAGGGGTTATATTTAGAATCTTGGGCAGAAGTGAAGGGTGGCCAGGGAGCTAACGTTGGCACTACACGGCCCTGCGTCAACACTGCAGCGCACCCCCGGTGGTCTGGGAGAAACGTGGCTCAAAATGTGGTGGTCCATCCTCCCGCCGCAGCAGCAGCGCCCAGTGGCACGCTTTGCCATTGCAACCAGCCCAAGGCTCCACCACTCTGCAGAAGGGAGCTGTTTCTCTTTGCCATCAAAATCCCAGTCCAGATGCTTCTGCTCCTAAATACTCATGGGCCAGCAGTTTTCCCAACGAGGCGATTGCAAAGAGACAATAGTATGCATCCAACCAAACCTAAGGTTCAGAAGCTGACCATGCTCCTTTCAAGTTGTTGGTACTGCAGTCCCTCCCTTTCCAAATGGTGGACTCTGCACCATTCAGAAAACTAATGGCTTGTGCCAATTTCCCAGGTGGGGTGTTTCCAAGCTGTAATTTCTTTTCCAAAAAGGCAGTACCCGCACTTCACAAATATGTAAAAAGAGAAGGTGGGCCAGTCCTTGAGCTTATCGTTTGTTCCAAGGTGCGCAGCAGCGCGGAAATATTGGAGCTTTTAACTCTCGGTCAGGGCCAGTACTTGTCCTTTACGGCCCCACTGGGTGAATGGCTCCTGCCCAGCCCACACAAACAACTTGACGGAGACCACTTTTCCTCCCTGTCCAAACTGTGCTCCTACGCCCAATGTCTGCCTTCTCCCCCTTAACCACCACCACCATCTAGAGCTCCACCAAGTGCTCCCATCATACCAAATGTGTAGGGCACAGCAGTGTCACGCAGTTCTACACCTGGTTTGCCTCGGCGAATGAAGTCACACTGCTCCGCGTCATGAAGGACCTGCTCCGCGTCATGCAGCAAGAAATCGATGTGTGGCTTTCTCCGCGCCAACTGCAAATCGAGCCATGTGACGGACAATGGAGTAACATGGTGTCGCGCCTGCACCCGGAGGAGGGATGGTCCATGCGCCCTGCATTGCACACGTGTTCAAACTGGTTGTGAAAAGGTTCCTGAAGTCTTTCACCGATCTTCAGAAGATTCTGAAATAGGCCAGAAAACTGTGCATGCACTTCATCCATTCCTACAAAGCCAGGAACACCCTCCTCGAGTTGCCTCGGCCTCCCCTAACACACGCTGATATGCGCTGTTTCCACCCGTTGGAATTCCAGCCTGCACGTTGGACTGACTGTATGAACAGAGAAAGGCCATTAACGATTTTTTGATGATCCAGGTGGAAAAGGAGTATCCCTGGGGTAACTTTGATGTCAGCCAGTGGCAGCTCATGCATGACACGTTTCCGTTTGCTGAGGCCAAATTTGAGGAGACCTCCTTATTTGCAGTCGCCAGGACTTTCGGAATGAATAACGTCATTCACTGCTTCATGTCCTGGAAAGATGAAGAAAAATCTGTCTGGGCAGGGGACTGAGACGTGGCGACTACATCTTTCGGCCAATGATCCGTGGGTGAAAGAGGAGGGAGGGGAGGATATTTGGGGCAGAAGCTTGTCGGGGAAATGAGTGGATTTTTTACCCAGGTACAGGAGAGGAGGGAAGGGGGCAGCGGGGGGTAGGATGGAGATAGGGAAAACGAGGCAGTGACCCCAAGCCCGTGGCAGAACAGTGGAGATGGGGCAGGGAGTCCCTTTTGGAGTCATTGGCAGATGGCCCCAGCATGCGATTTGCCTGGTAGGACAGCCGAATATACCATCCGGGGGAGGGATGACTTTTTGGCCTCCACCCTATTGGACACTCGCTACCGGTTCCAAAATGGGAGCCTTTTTCCCAGCTGCTGAGGGGGAAGACAAACTCACCATAGGGAAATCCTCCGTAGTCAGTTGGCCACTGCCTATGTGCGGAAATCGTCCCTCCTCTGACGGGTCTGACCGGGGTTCTTCCCAGCGCTCACGTATACTGCCGCAGCTGCTGGGGGAAGGTGGGGGGTCGGAGCAGTACCACTCCATCAGCAGCAACCTAAGTCATGAGTCACTGATGAGAAACTTCCTTCAACCACCTAGTGAGGAGGGCAGTCCGCCCAGCAGCAATTTGGGACCGGGAGCAGTCCCCTAACCAACAGGTGGTGGCCTATTGGACAGCACTCTGCCACCCCAGTTAGAAGATCCGCTGGACTACGGGGCAGCCAAACGGGATGTGTGGCCGCAACTTGCCGATTTTTGCAGTGGAGAAGCTGTCCTGCCCATCAGTAGTGTGGCATCAGAGCGGGTTTCAGTGCGGCGGGGGGCCATCGTTACCCTGAGAGAACCCGCTTGTCCACGGGAAATGCGGAAACGACTGACCTTTGTCAAGATGAATCAGGCGTGGGATCGCCAGGGTTTCCACACACCAATGTCTTAGGCGTCAGAGTAAAATCAGCCATGGGGAGAAATGAGTCTGGGTTCAAATTACCTGCCTCAGCCACTATTCTGATGCCGCACCCCGCCCTGATGCCCACATCTTCTGACAGTTCTCCATCTGCCCACCACCATCTTTACCAGGGACTGGTATTGCCACCCACCTCCACACTTATTGTGCAACTCTATGACCTCTTGTTGCTGCTGCTGTTGCTGGTGCCATGACATCCACACTGTGTCATTGTGCCACTCTCTGACCTCATGCTGCTGTTGTTGCTGCTGCGGTCACCTCTACACCCTGTCATTGTGCCACTCTCTGACCTCATGCTGTTGATCCTGTCGTCACCTCCACTCTCTGTCATTGTAACACTCTGTGGCCTACTCCTGTTTGTGCCACCTCCACACTGTGTCATTGTGCCACTCTCTGACCTCATGCTGCTGCTGTGGCTGCTGCTGTGACCTACACACTCTGTCATTGTGCCACTGTCTGACCTCATGCTGCTGCTGTGGTTGCTGCCGTGTCCTCCACACTGTGTCATTGTGCCACTCTGTGGCCTACTCCTGTTTTTGCCACCTCCAGAATGTCGTTGTGCCACTGTTTGCCTTCATGCTGCTGCTGTGGCTGCTGCTGTGACCTACACATTCTAACATTGTGACGAAGCTAAAGTTGGTTTCTTATTCGGCAGTTTCTTATTCGGGCTGAAGTTGGTTTCTTATTCACCAGTTTCTTGTTCGCAGCAAAATATTTTTTTGTTTTTTAAGAGGATAATAAATAGGAAAACTTATTAGCTTAATAAATTTCATTACAGTGATGTGGACCAAGGAGATAACAGTTGAAACCAGCCTGGTAAACTCTAACAGCTGGCATAAAATGGGCATCAACGCTGAAACCTAAAACTAAGATTTAAAGGGTTAAATTACTTTGGGCCACTAATCCCACAATGCCATCACACTAAGAGGGATGCCCCCCATCAAATTCAGTTTACTCCAGCCTGGCCCAAATTGATTCTGGGCATTAAAACTGGCATCAAAGTGGGCAGACGGCCAATTTGCACTGATTTGAATACGTAACTGTTGTTTTTAAAGGGTTAAATGACTTTGGGCCACTGATCTCACACTGTCATCACACTAAGAGGGATGCCCCACATCCAATCCTGTTTAGTCCAGCCTGGCTCAAAGTGGTTCTGGTCATTAAAACTGGCATCAAAGTGGGCAGACAGGCAGTTTTCACTGATTTGAATAAGTAACTGGTGTTTTGAAAGGGTTAATTAACTTTGGGCCACTGATCCCACATTGCCATCATACCAAGAGGGATGAATCACATCAAATTCAGTTTGGATCAGCCTGGCCCAAAGTGGTTCTGGGCATTAAGATTTTCATCAAAGTGAGCAGACGGGCAATTTTCACTGATTTGAATAAGTAACTGGTGTTTTTAATGGATTAAATGAATTTGGGCCACTGATCCCACACTGCCATCACACTAAGAGGGATGCCCCACATCAAATTCAGTTCGGTTCAGCCTGGCCCAAATTGATTCTGGGCATTAAAACTGGCAGCAAATTGGGCAGCTGGGCAGTTTTCACGGATTTAAATAATTAACTGATGTTTTTAATGGGTTAAATGACTTTGTGCCACTGATCCCACACTGCCATCACACAAAGAGGGATGCCCCACATCAAATTCAATTTACTCCAGCTTGGTTCTGGGCATTAAACCTTGCATTAAATGAGCACTACCATGAACATTACGGGTGACATGTCAGAAAAGAGACGCTTTCACACCAGTTTTAAGGCGCATTAAATGAGTGTAAAATGTGCATGAATAAATAAACCTGTCAAAAACCTGGCATCTGGTCTACCTTTTTTAGACTATTTAATGCACCTCATTTAGGCTTATACCAAAAATAGGCACATAGCATATCATTGCAGGCATATTTGATGCTCCTACTTTAGGCACATTCTAAAGTCTCATCTCTGGCATAAAATGCACCCAGTTTTGGTGTACGACACTTCATTTATATAGAGCAAATGCCGTCAACAGTTTTTTGTTGCAAAATACACCCAAAAAATGGTGCAGCCCTAATGGGACATGTCGACCTTAGAATGGTTTTTTTTTTTTTTTTCAATTATTGTCAAGCAATATAAAGCTGTTCTTTGATTTGTTTTTATTGTGTGATTTTTTTATTTTATTTTTGTTTGCTTTTATAATTTGTTCCTCTAAGTGCAAGAGTTCCTGGCTTGTCCCTGACTTCTCTGTGAGCTCTGATAGCAGCAGTGAGAGGATTGATTTATGGTGGTTCTTTCAGATTGTGGAGTGTGCTCTGAACCATTACCTTATGGTTGTGAAGAAAACCACCTTCTCCCCCAGTGCAGAAATAGTTCTTCCTATTTAGCTTTTTATTTACTATATCTGCTGAAGCATATTCTTATCTAATTCTCTGCAGAGAACAATAGAGCAATCACTGAGTCACTACCTTTTAGTTTTAATTACACTGTACAGAGATAAGTAGCAGCTGAGGTAAAGTGAGATTAGTCTGCCCAGGGTACTAAAATGTTTTAAATCACAGTTAGAGAAGGACAATATTTTATATGTATTTTTTACTTGCAAAAATAAAGAAGTGTCCAAAGATTTTTTTTAAAATATATTGTTTTCCAGGAATATTGCTTATTCCAAAAATCCTCCTTCTGGTGGCAGTGTCCCATTAAAGTGGGCAGATTTGACTAATTTGAATAAGTAACTGGTTATATAAAAGGGTTGAATGTCTTTGGGCCACTAATCTTACGCTCACTTCATCCTGGCCTAAAGTGGTTCTGGGTATTACAGCTCATATTAAAGTGCCAGAAGCAGGCGAGCTCTGCAGCAGAATGACAGAACTCCAGTCTCCTTCAATGGGTTCTTGCCCTGTATTTTGGCATCAAATGGGCAGACGGCTTCTACTTACTTTGAATAGATAAAGCTCTGTGTCTGAAGATCATCATCAACTCCTGTTTAATTTGATTGGATAAAGTTTCTTGCCATGAAAATGATGGGTGCTACGATGGGCGATGTTGGAAATCAATGGACTTCAATTTGCCCAGGTGGTATTTGTCCCCCACAGATAGAGTGTTAGGGCTTCAGTTATCACCTAAAACCAAAAAAAAGTGTGAACATATCTTCAAGGTTTTTATGATCTCATAAAATATATAATAAATCTGTGGTTATTTGCTTCTGTCATATATTGTCTGGAGAAACGATGACTCCACCTGTCAGGAGAACAGAGTCTGGAATAGATTGTAGACTATACTGTATTATTCTGTTCATGGGAACATTGGATTTCTTGAAACATTAAATTTATTTTATAACTAATTGAGAACTGTAACCATTAGAACTGTTGTGCCGCTATGTGTGAAGTGTTCAGTAAAACTGTTGGGATGACATTCGTCTGTATGTATTTCTATGTATGAAATGTGTATACAACAGAACTATGGCAACTAATCCCAAAGATCTGTGTATTATCTCCAGTCATTTGCTGTAGAAATGTGCCTGCTTTTTGCTGTGCTAATTATTAGTGTTGAGCGATTATAATCGACAAAGTTGAAATCGGCACGGTTTTTAGGTTGATCGGAATTTTCCGATTACGTGATAATTTAGGAGAGAATCTGCGCATAATCTATTACTATTGCGCCATTTTCGACGCTTCCTGTCATTTTGGCGGCCAGCAAATCAGCTTAGAGCATAGAGCAGGTGGTGCGGGGGTGCGACGTCATGACTGTGATGTGTATGGTTGTCATTGGCTGGAAGAATCACATGACCTCATTTTACATAAAATTTTTTTTTTTATTTTTTTTAC
>JAODAL010078373.1:0-12937 GCA_025379985.1 Phyllomedusa bahiana
ATTATTTATATATATATAATATTATATATTTTAATATAATTATATATATATTTTTATAATATAAAATATTTGGAGATTTACACAATTGAGATCTTTTAAAAATATTGTATGTTTTTGGGAAAAAGAAAATGTATGGGGAACCCGACTCCACCACAAAAGGGGTCAGTCGCTAACCCTTACTCTAAAAAACCCTAACTCGCTTTTGCGGGGAAGTATTCTTTTACTTTTGTATGGGACGGGGTTTGAATTCGTATTAGCTTGGGGGGGGTGCGCACAGGAAGAGGGGGAATGACGTCACAGAGTGACGTGATTTGGGAGCTTAAGAAGGGTCGCCCCTTTTCAAACTGGGCAGCCGGGGGGGATCATGAGTGGTAAAGTATCGTGGCAAACCCCTTTTAAAGCATTAGGGTGAAAAAGCAATATTCGACAAAGACCTATTACTATGTTTACCTTAAGGTAACATTTGCTCTTCTGCAAATATCAATCTTACAAAATAGTCTTGTGAGGGGGCTAAAAACGTGCAAATAACCTTTTTTGGGCAGACACATGCCAGGCTGAAACACAAGAAAAGTTAAAAATCTGCAATATATCAGCAGTTATCAATACATTATTGGAAACAAGAGGTCACAAACCAGAGGTGACTTGGTATTATTTTGCAACAATCATTTTCATGACTGCTACTGAAAGCGGACCTGTAACCCCCACTGTAAGGGTTCACGTGCGGTCCCTCCTTGGACCTTTTTCAGTCCCCTGCCATGTCTCTGGGGGGGCTCCTGGCAGGGGCCCCCGGTGGCCTTTTTCTCCGCGTAGCTTCCCCGTCCTGTTGCTTTGCTTCCGGATCCTGTACGTGCTCTGCACCCCCAGGGCGCGCACACGGGGGTTTCCCTCCCCTTTATGGTTCTCTGCCCCGTTTGTCCATTTCTTGGACTTAGTCCATGGGGGCCCTGGTTCAGTCCTGCTGTCATCGCCCTCCTGCCCACCTGCCTGTCGTCTTTGCTGTCTTTTTTTTGCTGTTTCCTGCGCTTTACCTTCTAGATCCCTCTAAATCCGATGTTGCACCTGTTCTGTACCCGGTTTTTTCGCTGATGTGTACGTTTTTCCTGCTAAAACCCTGTCTGCATGTTTTCTGGCTGTTGTCTCCGTGTTTTCTGTCCCTGGAGTTCCTTCTGACCTGGGTTTTCCCGAGATAGCCCATCGGGGGGGAGGCCGGGGGTTCCCCGCAGCAATGTCCGTCCTGTTTGCGGGGGGCCCCCGTGAAGCCCGGGGGGCCCTTTAGCCCGCCCCCTTGCGTAGCCCCAATACCTTCGCCTGGGGGCCTAAAGGGGAAACCCCAACCGAATACCAGCGATGACGCCCACGCCAGATCGTTAACACGACATGTCTGTTTTATAAAATGTGTGTTCCACAAAAATAACAATTCGGGCATTTCCCCTTATAACCGTTTTGTGTTACCCTCAGTTTTTCCTTCTAAAAGTTTTCCCTTTTAGTCGGGGGTGTTATCATTCCAGTTAAAGAGGGTGCCCGCACAATTGCATTGTCTAATCAGGCGGCAGATTAAGACTGTGTAGAAATAATCCCCAGTTGGGAACCGAAAAGATTCAGTAACACATTTCCAGAAGGAATAACAGCACAACACAGTTATAAGAGAAGATGCTTTTCCCCACGGACATAATTTCCCCCAATAACACATAAAAAATGGCATAGACTTTTTGAAGAAGTTTTTCAACATTTTCAACTTCCCTTTTTACTTCCCCTGTTATAAAATAAAAAAAAACCTGTTACTCACTCGAGGACTGCCTACGGTCTATGGGCAATCCTATGCAGAACAGCAGTCATATGCAAAAGTTAAAATATTAAAGGGGTTTTATCACCTCATTAGTTCGTCTCTTTTCTTTTATTCGGTTTTCACTTCCTAAAAATCCGGGGGACTGTGTTTCCCCTCTCGGGGGCTTTCTTAACTTTTGTCTCGCTCCCAAGACAGTTATTGTTTCGGGGGCAGTGGAGGGAATAGCACAGCCCTGTGATCCCACAAGAAATAGTTTTCAAAAAGGTCTTCTGTAAATCAGCAGTGATTATGTACCACCCTCCCCTTTTTCTGTAATTTCTGACTGCCAGTAGTGGCACAAAAACCACAGTAATGATTAAAAAAACCCAAAAAAAAAAAAAAAAAAAAAAATTTTTGTCACGGGGGTGGGGCAGCAGCAGCGTTATGGAGAGTTCAGAGGGGCCCCCTGCTGCAGACTGCCACCTTATCATCTCATAGGTGTGTGCGTCTACCGGACAGCCAGAATCACTGACATTTTCTGCGAATAAACGAGAAGTTCTGGGGGCCTGCAGACTGCACAACTTGGGAGATAAAGCTTTAGGACCCCATCATTTATTTATTTTAAAGGGACTGTGTGTCCATTCGCTGTGTCCCCTCTGCTTTAAGTAAGCAGAGGGGGCCCAGGTTTTTAAGCGGCGGGGGCGGCGTTCACTAAGGCAGGCAGTCACGACCACCCCACAGAAGACGGACAAGAGAGCGGGGAGGGGAATGTGGGGGAAAGAAGGGTTGAGCAGTGGGCACCGAGCAAAATTCTGCTTTTTTTGTTGTAGAAGCAGCGCAGTTTTTGTGGAGGCGGCGTGCAGGGAAATGCCCCCCGGCCCCTTTTCTGAGCGAGGGGGGCCATTTCCGTGAATACGAGGGGGGCCGACAGAATGTAAATTGTAGAGCCCTCACCCAATTAAAAAAAAGGATGGAATCCGCTGGCACTGGGGAACAGTGTTTACGAAAATGAAGATAAGGCAGCAGTGAAAAAAGACATTTTGAAAATGACATCCAATTGCAAAGTTTTTTGTTTTACGCCCCCTTATTCTGAAGACCATTTAATGTAATGAGAAAACCACTTTAAGATTCGAGTGCAAGTTATTCCAGTTGACAAACACAACACTGCTACATCGGTGCTCCAGTACATTCAGATATGCAGCTATACAGAGTTATTACTAAGTAAACAGCATTCAAAATAATGGAGAAAGTGATTTGCCTTGATCCTCACTGTGTGTGCATTGTGAACAATGGGCCTTATTACTGATTATTGCCCTCCAGACCTAGACTTGCCTACAGGGGTGCAGGGGAAGCAGCGTGGGCCCTTTTTTGGCATGTGGGGGTCTAGATGGGGGGCCTTGGGGCAGGAACCGGACGCTTTAAAAGGGGAGAAATGCAGAGAAAACAAGGGAGAAAGCAAGAGGCACTTGCAGTAGCTGTGGGCACTTAAAATTGACTTGTGGGCCCCAAGATTCAGTTCCACTGGTGAGTCCCGGCCACCTCAGTCCTACACTCCAACAAAGATTAGAGGTCCTTTTTCTGTGATATTTGGTGTTAGAGAAAAATGCTCTTCCTAACAAATACTTTTTGATGACATTTTTGGGGGGAAAGGGGGAAATTTAGGGTGGGGTGTCAATGCCTTTGGGTGACAAAAGGGTTTTGGGGAAAGGGCCTTTTGGTTTGCTCTGCTGGGATCTCAGCTTACGGGGGGGTGCACCTGGGGGGCTGCTAGATTGAAGACCCGGTGATTAAACCAACCAAATGTCTGCACAAACTAGAATCTACAATTTGTGCGCTGGACCCTGACGGGCCTGATATAGCACGGGGCCTGCAGACACCCTTGACTATGGGGTCTAATTGCAGTATGTCTGCTGTGACCCCTATAGCTGCGCCAATGGGTAATCACTGAGACTATTTGAGACCCCTGTACTAGTGAGTTTGGTAACCCTAAAGGTTGTCATTAGTTTTATGGAGACAGATAATGCTAAGGCTGGCCAGAGATGTAATAGCTGTCATCCATCAAGGAAATGTCTCAACAAAATATTGTAAGAAAAAATTTGAACAGCCGCCACCTCGCTGCTCCCTGTGCCGATTCAAAGGGAAAAATGTGGGAGTGAGACATTGTCACTGATAGGAGATGAGCAGTATGCATGCATTCCTGTCAGACAAATATTACTAATAACACCCAAATACATGAAGCAATGAAAGTAATCAATGATCAATCATAATTCTGACTGATTGCTTATTATTGTTTTAATTTATGAATGGGAAAACATTGTTTATTGTTGTTGTCAGGTAAATTTTTGACTGTCAATGTACAAGCTGAGCTTTTGTTTTGCTCGAATCAAGCCCGCCTGGATTACGCTTTATGCTATGCCAAAACACGTCAAAATTGGGTAAAAATTGGATTTTGGGCCCCCCGTGGAATTGATTATGGGGCCCACCCGGGGTTTTTGTTTTGGGGGGCCCAAACCCGGGGGTTGATTCATGAAGCCCACCAGGGGGTTGATTTTTTTGGGCCCACCATGGGGGTTTTTTTTTTTTGCGGGCCAACAGAGGATTGATTCATGGGGCCCCGCAATGGATTGATTCTTGGGGGGCCCCGCAATGGGGTTGTTCTTGGGGCCGTCTTTTAAATTGATTCTTGGGGCCCACCAGTGGAGTTTAATTTTTCTGGGCCAACTAGAGGAGTTGATTCATGGGGCCCGCAAAGAGTTGTTTCTTGGGCCCATAGAGTTGATTCTGGGGGCCCCCCCAGTGGAGTTGATTTTGGGCCGCGGGGGGGTTTATTTTTTTTTTGGCCCCCAGTGAGTTGATTTTTTGGGGGGCCGGGCTAGATTGATTTTCTGGGGCCCTGCCGTGGGGTTGTTTTTTTGGGGCAGCCCCAGGTTAATTTTATGGGGCCCACATGGTTTTATTTTGGGGCCGCCCTAGAGTTGATTCATGGGGCCCCCCAGTGCGTTTATTTTTGGGGGCCCGGCCTAAGGTTTTATTCAGGGGGGCCCCCCCAATGGAGTTTATCTTTGGGGGCCGGCCCCTAGAGTTATTTAGGGGGCCCCCATGGGGTTTAAACAAGGGGCCTGCTGTGAGTTTATCCTTGGGGCCCCCAGAGGAGTTGATTCTTTAATGGGCTGGAGTTTATTCTTGGGGGGCCCCCCATGGGTTTTTTTTTGCGGGGCCCAACTACGAGTGTCATGGGGCCCCCGCAAAGGAGTGATTCTTGGGGCCCTCCAAGAGTTGATTCATGGGGGCCCCCCATGGGGAGTTTTTTGGGGACCAGTGGGGTTTTTTTTTTTGGGGCCCAATAGAGGGGTTTATTCTTGGGCCCAGCAATGGAGTTGATTTTGGGGCCATCCATGAGTTGTTTTATGGGGCCCACAGGGGTTATTCTTGGGGGGCCCCACCAGTGGGGTTGTTTTAGGCCCACCAGGGAGTTTATTCTTGGGCCGGACATAGGTTTATTCATGGGGGGCCCGCCAGTGGCGTTGATTCTTGGGGGCCCCCCTAGATTTAAACATGGGGCCCCCCCCAGGGGGTTATTCTTGGGGCCGGCCTAGAGTTGTTCATGGTGCCCCCGTGGCGTTGATTCTTGGGGCCGGCCATAGATTTTTTCATGGGGGCCCACCCTGGAGTTGATTTTGGGGCCGGCCTAGAGTTGTTCATGGGGCCCCCCGTGGAGTTAAAAAATGGGGCCCGCTAGTGGAGTTGTTTCCTGGGGGGCCCACAGTGGAGTTGATTCTTGAGAGGTCGTGGAGTTGATTCTTGGGGCCTGCCCGGATTGATTCATGGGGCCCCCCATGGGGTTGATTCATGGGGTTGCTAGTGGGTTTTTTTCTTTGGGGTTTCCCCCGTGGGTTTATTCTTGGGTCCCACCAGCAAAAGGGTTCTTGGGACCCCAAAATGGGCTTGGGGTTTTTGGAACCCTCTTTAGCTAGGGACATGACTTCACTATTGTGCACCCAGGTACCTGCCGGGCCCCAACATAAGGAACCCACTATGACCAAGGGCCCACTAAAGGGTTTTCCCTTTTACTCCTGGGGGTGTCAAGCATGGAATAACATTGACTGTAGGCCTTTTAAGTTCTGCGTCCAGAGTACGTGATGTGTTGTGCATGGGCTCTATGCCGCTGGCATTTTCTGTAAGGAGACATTACCCCACAAGAGCCATGACGTCTTATTGTGATATTACAATGTGTTATCTGTGGCTTTGTACAGAGCTGCAAGAAGACCCCTGAATTATCTTCATTCAGTGATTTATCTCAGAGCGCACATGAATATGATATGCCCAAAGAGTTTAAAGACAAGTTAGCTCAGGCTGATTTTTTTTATTGATAAGTTTATTTGCAACCAAACGTCTAATACATAAAACCATCCCAACGAGACGCAGCTCGGGGAAAAAATTTTCATTCACACAAAAAAGCTACATACAATTCATTCAAGATAAACAAACGATCCCTATTTTCCTACCACTAGGGACTTATGTAAATCCCTGTAATCTTTTTTTATAATAACTAGATCAAAAGTACATTATCTAGAACATATTTCTTTGTAAAAGTCTGTACTGTAACTACTTTTGACCTGTGTGGGAAAAGGGTTAGTGGGGAAATGGGGGGGCGGTTTTGCGGGGGGGGGTGGGAATACCAAAGGCCGAAGCTTTTTTAAAATAATTGCAAACACACACATGAGGGGAAAAGGGGTTTTGGGGAAAGGACAATGATAAGCAAAATAACAATACAGCAAATAAGCATTTAAAAATTTTCGCTCCCTAAGAATCCAGGTGTTTTTGGCTCTGAGTGGCTGTGAATTGCCGCCGACAAATCTTTAACCGACATCTTCTCTCTTGCAGGGGTTAAGGCGGTTCCTGGGATCCATAAGGGGTCCTTTAAAACTGTTATAAAGGGGCCAGGGCCCCTGGAGGCCGCAACTGTTTTGTACCCCCCGGAAACGCCCATAAAACACGGACGTTGGTTTATATGTTTTTCCCGGGTACGGAGTCCTTAAGTTTGGTTGTGCGATCCAACAAACCTGAGCAAAGGGGGATTCCCCAAAAAAAATGGAGTGCGGTCTCCTCCAAAAAGGGGCACCCCGGCAATACGGTTTTACTCAGTTCCGGGGGTGCTGAAAAGGGCCGGAGGGGGGGAAAACCCCCCGGTAGCCCTCCCGCATTCCTTGGTTCGTTGGTGACCCCAAAAAAAACCAATTTCCAAACCCTTGGCGCGGTGTCGCCCCAAAAGGGGGTCGTCTCCCGCGTGTCTTTGGCTTGATGGTTTTGGATTACCTTGGATTTTCCACAAATCGGGCTTCACCCCTCCGAAACCCAAAGGGGTCTCCGTTTTAAGGGAAGGAGCTCCCCCTGATCCCACCCAGGCCACGCCAAAGGGGGAAGGAAACGGGGAAAGGATCGCCCGCAAGCCGCTCTTGGGGATGGTGCGGGGGATGCAATCGCAAAAAAAAAGAAGCCTCGCAAGGTGGGGATATCCGGGATGCCTTTTTCCCCCCTTGAAGGCCCCTTTTAGAGAGGGTCCGCTTGACTGATCCTCTTTGAGCCCCGATGAAGTAGAACAGGCCCGGTAATTGCCCCACACGGGTGGCGAGGGGGGGGCCGGCCCCGCGGTGTAGGAAGGCCGGCAGGATCTCGTTACGCAGAACCAATGCTTTACCTTAGGGTGACCTCCCAGACTCCAAAGACCGAACCCTTTATTGACCTTTAAAAAGGCTCCTGCAGACTTTGGGCCCCTCCTTCTTTGCCGAAAACCCGACCCCAGGATTTGTGAAATCGGCGCACAAAGGAAAAGGGGCGGGGGGAAGGGTGCCAATTTCCCAAGATCCCTGGCTTCCCACTTCCGCAGTTGACCTTTGCACCTGAAGCCTTGCCAAAATTTGCAGGGCTGGGCGAGCCCGCCCGATCGCTGGTCGGGGGTGAAGGCCCTCCGTCGTCCTGTAGAGCACACAAATTGTAGCGGCCGGGGCCCGGGGCGGTGATCCTTTATCTTCCCTTCTGGTGGATGCCCCCGAAAAGTTCTAGCAACACACAAAAAGGGGGTGAAAAAGGGCGCCCTTTTCTGACCCCGGACAAAAAAGGGGGGAAGGGGGCGTCTTCCAACCCTTCACCAGCACCCAGCTGAAAATTCAGTCATCAGGGGTTAAAGACAGAGCAGAACTTACCCCAAAACCAGCGCGCAAAGCCTTACCCTGAAGACGTGGGAGCGCGGGCGAAAGGGCCTTCTCCGATCCAGATGACCCGGGCCGGGGTGTGCGGCGGCCAAGATTAGTGGCCCTGTCCCTCACCAAGGGGAGATATCCCCGATCCCGCGACCCGGGGGAACCCCCCAGGGCTGGTCCGGGTTTATGACCCGTCCGATGACGGATTTTAACCTATTCGCCATTACCTTTGCCAGGATCTTGTAGTCGACGTTAAGCTCAGACTGATGCTAAACCAGCTGTGTACCATTGTATTATAACAAGCAGAGCTCCTGGCACATTGCATATGGCGCTTTACTACTTTTCTTTTTTTTTAAAGCATTTTATGTAGCTCTCGACTCTTACTGGTACATATGGCTTTAAGGGACACACTTAGAGGGGGGAACATCTTTCCTTATGGAGACCCACTAGTTAAGGTGTATGGGTTTTGATTGCCTTTTAGCCCATACAAAGCATCTGCATATCACAAGGCTTTATGGGAAGGAGCTGGGAAGCTCACTGTGCCCTCTATTGGTGTTACTTAGAATGGGTCAAGGAAGGTTTCCGGCATCAGTATCAAACAAAAAACAAATGTGTCTACTTTTTTAAAATGTTACAACAATAAAAACACAACATAGATTGGATAAAAATGAAGAGGTGTTAAAAATGTTTTGGGTTATCACAAAACAGAAGAATTTATAAAGGGTTTATAGAAGTTTATTTGGGAAGGCAGTGATAGGAAAGGCACTGAATATATAGGGTCTGAAATTAGAGGAAAACGTGTTTTCGTGAGAGTCACAGAGCATTAAAGGTTGGGCCCCCAAAGGATGGAGGGGTACTATGTGTTCAATAAAAGGTGTCCTTAAAAGGGGTTGTTCACTCAAGGATTGCTTTTTATGTTAAAGATCTTGCAAAAAAAAGCAACTTTGGCAAAATGTGTCCATTACAGTGTCCTACCTATTCCTAGATATCCCTCTTGTATGGGCTGCATCAGCTCCTCAGGTCACTATAAACTACAGACCTGTTCAATCTCTCTGATAAGCTGCCAGCACTGGTTTGCTATAGCTACAGGGCTTGGGTTCTACTGCAGTCTTGGAACCAGTGAACACGCTCCTGAATTCAAAGTGAAAACAAAAAAACAGGACTGTGGTAAGATGAATCAATGTAGTGAAACAACCCCTTTAAACACCTTAAATTAAACCAGAATTTTTTATCACTTTCTTTTTTTTCTCCCCGTGTTTCAAAAGCCATAACTATTTTGTTTTTCCATCTATTTTGTTATTTGTGGGACAAGATCTACCTTTGAATGGTGCCATTGACCGTACCATAAAATGTACTGGGAAACCAAAAAAAAAAAAATTGCTTGTGCCATTTTTGCGGAGATTTTGTTGTCATGGTGTTCAATTTATGGTATAAATGTTGTATAATCTGTATTCTGCTGGTCACTACAATTCTGGTAATATCAAATATGCAATTTTCATTATGTTTTATAATTTTACAAAATAAAAATATTCTCTATTTTTTAATTTTGCGCTGTAGTGCCATTTTCTGCAATGAATAATTTTTTTGTTTTTACACCTATGGACCGGGTAAGGGGGAATTTTTTTGCGGGCTGAAGTGCATTTTTTTGGACCATTTTAGCATATTTGCAATTTTTAATCACCTTTTGTTCCAATTTTTTGGAAAAAATAAAATAATCCAAATGCTGGCTCCGTTTCCTGCTGTTTAACTTTTAAGACATCATGGCACTCAACACTGCGGTATCTACATGAATGAAAAATGGCAGACAGAATCTAAAAAAAAAATCCAGAAAATCACATTGAATGATTTTTAAATAATTAATTTGCATTTCATGAAATAAGTATTTGTTCACCTACCAACCAGCAGGAATTCTGGCTCTCACAGACCTGTTAGTTTTTCTTTAAGAACCTCTCCTACTCTGCACTGATTACATGTATTAATTGCCCATGTTTGAACTTGTTACCTGTATAAAAGATACCTGTCCACACAATCAATCACACTTCAACCTCTCCATCATGGTCAAGACCAAAGAGCTGTCTAAGGACATCAGAGACAAAATTGTAGACCTGCACAAGGCTGGGATGGGCTACAGGACAATAGGCAAGCAGGTTGAAGAGACGGCAACAACTGTTGCAATTATTAGAAAATGGAAGAAAAACAAGATGACTGTCAGACTTGCTCGGCTCCATGCAAGATCTCGCCTCGTGGGTAAGGATGACTCTGAGAAAGGTCAGGAATCAGCCAGAACTACACAGGTGGACCTGGTCACTAACCTGGATAGAGCTGAGCTCACCCCAGTACATATCTATGTAGGGGTTATGCAGCCGGACTGTCGGTGACGGCTACTAATTGCAGCTGACACCTGCTAGTAACAGGAGGGAATGAAGCTGGTTCCGTTCCCTGCTGTTTAATTCTTAAGGCGCCATGGCACTCAACGCTGTGGTATCTACATGAATGTAAAACGGCAGACAGAATCTAAAAAAAAATCCACATTATATGATTTTTAAATAATTAATTTTGCATTTTATTGCATGAAATAAGTAATTGATACAATTGAAAAACAGAGCTTAATATTTGGTACAAAAACATTTGTTTGCAATTGCAGAGGTCAGACATTTCCTGTAGTTCAGGAGAGTTCAGGTCTGGAGACTGACTAGGCTACTCCAGGATCTTGAAATGCTTCTTACAGAGCCACTCCTTAGTTGCCCTGGCTGTGTGTTTTGAGTTATTGTCATGCTGGAAGACTCAGTCACAACTTATCTTCAATGTTCTTACTGAGAGAAGGAGGTTGTTGGCCAAAACCTCGTGATACATGGCCCCATCCAACCTCCCTTCAATACGGTGCAGTCTTCCTTTACAGAAAAGCATCCCCAAAGTATGATGTTTTCACCCTCAAGCTTCACGGTTGGGACAGTGTTCTTGGGGTTGTACTTATCCTTATTCTTCCTCCAAACAGTGAAGTTGATACCAAAAAGTTCTATTTAGCTCTCATCTGACCACACTGCCTTCTCCCATGCCTCCTCTGGATCATCTAGATGGCCATTGGTGAATTTCAAACGGGTCTGGACATGTGCTGGCATGAGCAGGGGATTGTAGGATTGTACTCCATGACGGCGTAGTGTGCCACTAACGATAATCTTTGAGACTGTGGTCCCAGCTCCATTCAGGTCATTGACCAGGACCTGACCTTTCTCAGAATCATCCTTACCCCATGAGGAGAGATCTTGCATGGAGCCCCAGGCCGAGGAAGATTGACAGTCACCTTGTGTTTCGTCCATTTTCTTATAATTGCATATGAAGCGTACCTACGATAAAAATTACAGACCTCTCCATTCTTTGTAGGTGGGAAAACTGGCAAAATCGCCAGTGCGTCATATACTTATTTTCCCCACTGTATGAAGACACAAAAATAAAGACATCACTTGGAAGGCGGGGAAGAAAACTCAAACACAAACAAAAATGGCCTGAGTAGGAAAGGGTTAAGAACAAGGTTTCTTAGCTTGCTCATCTACAAACCTTCTTGCTTGGTGTAATTTGTGCTTTATATATTTTATAATAAAATCTGTTATATATTGGACATTTCATGCTAGCAGTCACCCTCTGTGTAATTTAGGTGGGGGCACGCAGGCTGAGAGCTGGCATTGCTTGCCTTCAATTAGGTCTAAACTGTAAAACAACCATGGCGTGCGAGCCCATTATAAATAAGGATGAAGATAAATCAGCCTTTTCTATGTTGTGGCTTACAGAGATGTACCTGGCACATTAAGGGTCTTCTGGTGTTACAGTTTTGTGGAACACAGTTTGATCTTTTCCAGTGAAAGTAAAACACAATTTTACAATACAAGAGGAAAATAATAAATGAAGAAACTAAGAATCGCTCGCTCTGTCACTCACTCATGTCACAGCACTAATCAGCTGGAAAGCTCTGAAACACTCCACTAGATAAAGCTGGTAAGCCTTAACCATCGGGCTCATTTTTTAGAGAAATGTTGAGATTTTGAGTAAGTCATTTGTCATTTTCTTCCACACGTTAACTTCTGAATGCACAGAGGAACGCGGGTGAGAACCGCTCAGAACAAAGAAAACCACAGCAAGACCCTATGACTGACATGCCGTGAGTCCATAGAAAAAGACTGACATGTCGTGAGTCAATAGAAAAAGACTGACATGTCGTGAGTCCATGGAAAAAGACTGACATGTCGTGAGTCCATGGAAAAAGACTGACATGTCATGAGTCAATAGAAAAAGACTGACATGTCCTGAGTCCATAGAAAAAGACTGACATGCCGTGAGTCCATAGAAAAAGACTGACATGTCGTGAGTCAATAGAAAAAGACTGACATGTCGTGAGTCCATGGAAAAAGACTGACATGTCGTGAGTCCATGGAAAAAGACTGACATGTCGTGAGTCCATAGAAAAAGACTGACATGTCGTGAGTCCATAGAAAAAGACTGACATGTCGTGAGTCCATAGAAAAAGACTGACATGTCATAAGTCCATGGAAAAAGACTGACATGTCATGAGTCAATAAAAAAAGACTGACATGTCGTGAGTCCATAGAAAAAGACTGAAATGTCGTGAGTCCATAGAAAAAGACTGACATGTCGTGAGTCCATAGAAAAAGACTGAAATGTCGTGAGTCCATAGAAAATGACTGACATGTCATGAGTCCATGGAAAAACTGTTGCAAAAAATTCCTCAGCTACAGCATCCTGCAATTAAAGAGGTATTCCAGTTTCACTGATTAGCTTTAAATATGTAGACAAAGGTAAAATTAAGACTCCTACCAAATACCTTCCTGTACTGCTTATGCTTCTCTTCAGAGTTAGAAGCAGATTTTATCTCCTGCTCTTGTACACCAGCTGGCCTAGTTAACAGGCCACCTTTAACTGCTCTTACAGCTGTAGCAGTGGTCAGGATGGGGAAAATCCT
>JAODAL010078374.1:0-12937 GCA_025379985.1 Phyllomedusa bahiana
GTGTGCGTGCTGTAGGGGTCCTGCGCAGCCATAGCAGGCAAAGTGCGGCGGGCCTCTGTAAGGTGAGCAGTGCCGGTAGGTACGCTCGGGCGGCCCACGTGTGTCTCGGCTGCGCGGCCCGCCGGGATTTTGCCCGGTGGGGCAGGTTCTCAGTCCGGGCCTGACAGTGGCGCTCAGGCTCGGCGCAAACTCTTCATAACCACAGGGATGGTGCAGGTTTCCTATACCCAAGCTCCACGGGTAGTATCACGTTCCAAGAGAAACCAGGCCATGTTGAAATTAATGTGTCTTGGAGACTATCAACACACGGGTTCAAGAGTGTGGATGGCTCTGCGCAACAAGACAGAGCAGTGGCTGGGTGACAAAAACCTGGTGCCAGGCAAGGTGGAGTGCGACAACAGGCAAAATCTCCT
Source organism: Phyllomedusa bahiana (assembly GCA_025379985.1). Classification (NCBI taxonomy): domain Eukaryota; kingdom Metazoa; phylum Chordata; class Amphibia; order Anura; family Hylidae; genus Phyllomedusa; species Phyllomedusa bahiana. Next base: position 414 of record JAODAL010078374.1, read on the forward strand.
TGCCGCCCTTAATAACTCCTTGCCTGGCACATGTCATGAACCTCGTCGTCCAGAAATTTCTAAAGCGCTACCAGGGTCTTGACTGCCTGCTGAGGAAGGCTCGAGGTCTGAGCTCACACTTCTGGTGTTCGCATCCTGCTTCGTCCCGGCTGGCTGCGTTACAACGTCAGCTTGGCCTCGCCGTCAACCGTCTCATTGTTGACGTGGCAACACTCTGGAATTCCACCCTCCACATGCTCCAGCGATTGTGGAAAGCAGTAATGCCATTACGCAGTACGAAGTGACAACATGGCCTGACAAGCAGCAGTGCGGACCTCGGGTGTTGAGCCATCGAGAGTGGCGGCAGGAGAAAGACCTCTGCACCATCCTTGCGAGTTTTGGAGAAGCCACCAAAATGGTCAGTGAGGACAATGCCCTTGTAAGCATGACCATTGTGGTGATATTAGTTCTGGAATAAGTGTTGGACACTTTGAAACAGCAGGTCCCACCAGTGATGGAGGAGGAGGCGGACACCAATACAGACACAGACCCTTTCTCTCCATCGGATCAAGAAGGCCCGACAGTTTCACAACTTTATAGGTGTTCGTTAGGCGGTGGCTCGGGGTCCAGGGCTGGCGCAAGGCGGCGCCTCAGCTCTCAGGGTACATGATCTGAGGCAAGTCAGGACTGTGTTGAAGCTGAGGAGGAGGGGCAAGAGAGGAGGAGGAGGATGAGGCTGGACACTGATGGTACCGATGTCCCTGCCTTGGAAAGAGGTTGGCGCGGATAAGAGGCAGAGGTGGAAGACGAGGAAGATCTGTTTAGTGCCCCTCGACCCTGAGGCTTGGGAAATCATGGCTCCATCTCTCACATGAGTGCTTGGATGATCCATTTCCTCCAACATGATCCATGCATTAAGGCCATCAAAATGAACAGCAGTTACAGGGTATCCACCCTCCTTGATCCCCGTTACAAAGCAAAAGTCTGCACTTTCCTTCCACCATCCCAAGTAGAATGCAGGAATTTGAGACCATGCTCATTGATCAACTGGAGACAGCTGTTGCATCTGTTTCACATTCTAATATCACAGTGGAACAACGTCAGCAAGTTGACAGCAGTAGAGTGCCAAGTAGCCGTAACAGCAGCAGACATTGTGGCAGAAGTCTTATGTGTGACCTCTGGCAATCCTTATTTACCACCTTACCAATGCCTGTAATGCAGGGCACAAATCAGAAACACAGAGACCGGCTCAAGATCATGGTCCACGACTATCTGTGTCTCAACACCGATGTTTTTTGGGGGATGTTCCGGGGCCCCAAACGAATTCTGGGTTTTCCCAAAATTTGGAAAGAAAGGCCGGCTTGCTCGCCCCGCCATAGAGGTTTTTATCCTGCCCCGCTGCCAGAAATTATTCTGAGTGGGGAAATTTTTGCACAGCTGGAGGAGTGATAACAGACAAAACGTTTTCCCCGCTTTTCCCCCAGAGAATGTGGAAACGTTTTTAAATTTTATCAAGATGAATTTAGGGGTGGATCTTGCTGATGTTGTCCCCGTTATAGCCGGTTTTACTTCAAATTTTTTCATTCCCAAAAAAAAAAAAAAATGGTCCTGCATATGAAAATTTTTTTCAGAGTGTCCAAAAAAGGGCATTTTTGGCCCCGGTTTGGCGGTTAGGGGGCGTAAAAAACAACAATTGTACCGTTTTCTTTAAAAAAAATTATTCCAAACACTCATTTCTTCATTTTAAAAAATTTTGCCCCTGTCAATGGTTTGGGGGGGCATGGGTGCTATAAAAAAAAACTTATAATCTTTGATCCCTTTTTAAAAAAAAGTTATTTTTTTAACAAAACCTTTTTTTCTTTAAATTTTTAAAAAATGTCCAAGAGGTATTTTTCAATTTTTTGGGGGCCGTGTGCTGGGAAGGAAAAACCCCTATAATCCAGCCCCTTTTTTAAAAAAAATTGTTTTTTAAACAGGAAAATTTTTTCTTTTAAACCCTTTTTTAAAAAATGTCCGAGGGGGTCCCCCCCTTTTTTTAATTTTTTGGGGGGCTGTGTGCTGTTAAAAAAAAAAACCCCTTTAATCGGTTTCTATTTTAAAAAATGTGGGCCCCTTTTAAATGGCATTTCTTTTGTTTAAATTTTTTAAATGTGTCCCCCCCCAGAGGTCATTTTTCCCAATTTTTGGGGGGCCCCTGGGGGCCCGTCAAAAAACAGCCTTTAAAACCCGGTCCCTTTGGTAAAAAAAATTTTGGGGGTTCTAATTGGCAAATTTTTTGTCACAATTTTTAAAAGGGGTCCCCCCGGGGGGTTAATTTTTCTAATTTTTGGGGGTCATGGTGCTGTAAAAAAAACAGCCTTTTAATCTAGGGCCTTTTCCCAAAAATGTTTTTTAAAAAAAACTTTTTTATTCCCCCGGGTTTAATGTTGAAAAAGGTCTTTTTTTTTGTTTAGGGGTCAAGCAGTGGAAAAAAACTGCAAAATTCAAAGGGTTTATTCAAATAAAAATTTTTGTCAAATAATAATTTCTTGCGGCTTAAATTTATCTCTCTTTTCCATAAGGGATTTTTGCTGGGTTTTTGGGGGCAAGCTATTGTTGGGAAAAGGGTTTCCCGGGGGTGCAAATAGGACGTACTCAGGTCGGTGGCCCTTGCCCTTCTGGGAAAAATACTGCGCAAATTTTCGAGGAGGGTGCATTTTTGCACATAAAGGGTAGGGGAACATAAAAAAAGGGTTTCCCCCCCCTAAATGCTATTTATTCAAAGGATCCCACAAAGTTTAAAACATCTTTCTTTTGGTATAAATTTTGAAAAAAGCAGGGTAACATTTTAAAACCCTTTGGGGCAAAAAATCAATGTTTTTATTTTGGGCACATTCGCCACCCAAGGGAAAAGAACAAAATTTTCCCCCAGCCGATTTAGTAAAACGAGAAAAAAAAAAAGCAAGTAAAAGGGCCAAAAGGGGGGGAAATGGGATCAAAATACCCAGCCCTTTCCAAATGAAGCTCAATTGGTTTCCGACTAAAACGGAGAAGCAAAGCACTCTTGTAGAGGCCAAAAAATTTCTTTAAAAGGGTACCCAGGTCTTGAATTCTTTGAGGAAAAGGGTCGAGGGTCTTTTGTAAAACTTCCCGGGTTTTTCACTCCCGCTTTGGCCCGACTGTCAGGGTTTTCTGCGTCTTAAAAGGGGGTTTTTTCCCCGGGCATAAAGGGGATTTTGCCTCCCTTTTTTAATTTTTTGAATGACAAACAGGGGCTGGCTCTAAATTTCACCCAGTTTTAAGTCCCGGCCCCCGGCCGTTGAACCCCCGGGTTTCCAAAATTTACGCCTCCCCATCCTTTTTAAACCAAATTTTTTCAACCATTGACTTTTGGGAAAGCAGGGAAATTTAGACAGGCTTCGTTTACCCCCAAAAAGGGGGCATCTGTTGTGTCTTTTTTCCCCTTTTAATGTCATGGGGGGAACAAATGTGGCAATGTGACGTAGTTGAAAGGCATAGGAGCTGTAAAAGGGGAGCAGCAAAATTAGAAAAATTTTGTTTTTTAAAATGTCAAAATTTTTTATTGCAAAATTTTTTTGGGTGGGGTCCAAAAAAGGGGGATCTGTGGGGGTTTTGGGGTTTGCCGGGAAAAGGAAAAGGGATAGTCAATGTCCAGTTCAATTTAAAAATTTGTGGTTCCCAAAAACTTCTATCTTCGGCCCCTTTTTAATCGGGGGTTTGCGGATTTTTGGGTCATGTGCGGGGGAAAAAGGCAGGGGGTAGTAATATCCATTTCCCCTAAATAGTGGGTTTAAATTTCTTTATCTTCTGGGGCAATTTTTATTTTGGGTCATGCGGGGGTTTTTGGGTAAAGCTGCAGGAAAGAACAGGGATTGTTTAATGGTTTCCCCCTTTCCTAAAAATTGTGGTTTTAAAAAACTTCTATTTTTTGGCACTTTTTTAAAATTTTGGGTCATGGGGGTTTTGGAAATTTATTTAAGGGGAAAAAACAGGGATTGCAATGTCCGTTCTAAAATTTTGTGGTTCAAATACTTCTATTTTCTGGGCAAAAATTTTTTAAACTGTGTTTTCATACGGGTTTTGGGGTAATTTCTGCAGGGAAAGGCCCGGGTTTGTTCAATGTCCATTCCAATTTTAAAAAAGTGGGTTTTAAATTTTTTTTTTTCTTCCAGAACCTTTTTTTTCTGAGGGTCTAAAATTTAAATGATTTGTTGGCTTTTTGGGGTTTTACCGCTGTAAAAGAAACCCCCTAGAAAGGCCCCTTTTTGAAAAAAGCTTTTTTTTCCCCCCGCCCTTTAAAGCCATCAAAATGAACAGCGGGTTACTGGGTGTCCCAAAACCCCCGGTTCCAAAAGTTCCAAAACAAAAGTCAAACAAATTTCCTTCAACCCACTTCATTTGACAGTAGAAAGCAAAGGGAAATTTTAGACGGGCCCCGGGTTTCCCCAAAGGATCATGTGTTGCATTTCTTAATTCTAATGTCACGGTGGAAAAAAAATCAGCAATGGGCCAGCTGTAGAATTGCAAGTAGCCGTTAGTAGCAGCCAGCAAACAGCCATTTGACATTTTTTTTTTAAAAATAGAAATTTTCTTAGTGTTTTATTAGGGCCCCTTTTTGCTGGTTTTGGGTTTTGGGGGAAACTACTTTTTAAAAGGATTTCCGGGGTGCCCAATAGGGCAGTATTCCTATCAGGGGCCCTAATCAAAAAGGGGCCGGGGGATATGTTAAAAAAAAGGGAAGTTTTAATGGGTGAGAACCCCAAATTTTATTTAGCTGCCCTGTTTGGGCCAAAGAAATTTGGGTTAAAAAAATGAATTTATGGGGGGCCCCGGCTCCAACCCAACCCTTTAAAATATGCGCCCTTAAAAGGGGGAACCCCCCGATTTTTCCCCTTGGGTGTTCTTTCTGCCACCACAATTTATGGCAAATTGTTGGTCCTGGTGCAAAAAGTGATTGGAGTCCCCCGCCCAGGTTTTCCCTTTTGCCCATTTCACTTTCCGGTGTTTTTGTTTTTGTGTCAAAGTGGCCCGTAAAAAGCTGTAAAAACCCAAATGTACCTGATGTGGATATGCTGTTTCCCCATCTTTGCAGTTAAGCCATTGGGAAAGAAATAGATTATTTTTTTCCCGTTTAATTTTTTTTTTTGTGATTTGTAGCCTAATTGTAAATTTAAATAAAAAAATGGGAGCAAAATATCCCTTTTTTCTGGTGGATTTTTATTTCCCCGCTTTTACCTCAAATTGTTTGGGTTTTAAAAATGAAATGGTGTTCCCTAAAACCCCATTGGCCTTTTAATTGGGAATCGGAGATTTAACCCGGAAGGAAAGAACTTGGGGAGATGATTTTCCCCAAAATTGGAATGACTTTGATTTTTAGATTATTGGACCAAAAGCTCTTTTGTCCTTGAAGCACCCTAGGATTTTATTTAAAACTTTTAGCATAGGGGGAGTTAGCTTGGATGTGTTAAGGGGGGCCCGTTTAAGGGGCAAAATTGGTTGGGGATGGTCTTTGTAGGGTTGGTGGGGGTTTCTCAACCAAGGGGAGGCTGTAGTTAGATCTTGCTTTTGGGGGGTTGGGTGGGTGATTGCAGTGGGGGTTTAGTTATCCTGCAGGCCCGGAAAAATGAAACCAGGGGAATTGGGGCCCTGTTTAGACAGGGCCCGAGAGCAGGGCCCGGGCCCAAAAACTAGGTTTTTAAGGATGGCAAGGGGGGGGGGAAGGGGGGGGGGGCTTTGAAGTCTTATCTGTGGAAAACAAGGACTAATCCCCCTTAAAAGAACTGGCGGGAAACTAGAAGGGCAGGGCCTAAAGAAAAGGGCCCCAAAGGGAACCCCCCGTAGGCAGTTGATAAAACACCCTTTTGGGAGTCTTTTTTGCAGGAAAAAAGGCCTGTAAAAAAAAAGCCAGCAGTTAATTTTAAGTTTTGAAAATGAAGGGAAACAGAAACCTAAAATGTTTTTTTCTGTTAAGGTGCGTCACCAACACCCGCATATGCAAATTTTCCCCTGGATTCCCGAAATTTAAAGAATCCGGACAGGTTTTTTTTATCTTTTCCCCTTTTGGTTTTTTTGGCGGGCGGTTCCCGTCCGCCCGGGTTTGTGGAATTTTGCCCACCCCCCCCCTTAAAAACCCTGACCCTGTTTTTTGTTTTGCCCGTAAAAAATGGAAGGGAAAAGAATGAAACATTTTTTAAGTTTTAAAAGGGAATTTTGGCCATTGTAAAAAAAAATGTCCGGCAGAAATCTGTGCAGTGTGAATGCCCGAACGGATTAAGTTTTAAACGGTTTGGGGGATAGTTGGTTTACAGGGAAAGACTTTCAAAAACGAAAAAAAATTCCAGTAAATCCAAACCCGAAAATCCTGCCGCGGGGGGACAATTTCCCTTAGGGACTATTGATTTTGGCATTTTTTTCTAAAAATTTTGGCCAATAGCCCAAATTTTGTATTTAATTAAAACCCGCAAGCTTTTGTTGCCCTTGGTTAAAAAATGTAAATCAACAAGAAATTTTTTTGCTTTCTCCCGTGTGAGTACATACTTAGAAATGTTGTTTTAAATTTGAATTTTTTTAATTGCAATTGTCCTTTTTTCAAATGGGAAAAACCTGCTTAGAGCAAGAAACCCCCCCAAGTTACATGTGTTTTAGGGGCCTTTAAAATTTGGGCCCCTTTTTAATTTTCTTTATACAAATTTTAACGCCCAAAATTTTTTCTTTTTGGGTTTTTGCTACCCATTTCATTTGGGATTTATTGGGGTACCCCTATGAAGGAAATTTAGGTAGAAAACCCCTTTGGGGGGACGGTGCTTTCAAAGGCCCCAAAAGTTCTTAGGGCAAAAGTATTCCCAAAATTGGTCCTGTTTGCCCTATACCCGTTTATGTTCCCGGAAAACAAAAGGTGGTAGACTGTTAGGGATAAATTTTTTATAAAAAAATTCTGGGCAGTTTCTATTTTTGGGGGCAAAAAACAAGGGAAATGAAAAGGGAACCCAAAAAGTATGTGCAACATAAGTGGATTTTTTGGATATCAGGAAGGTTTTTTGCAAAAAAGAGGGGGCTTGACATAGAGTTTAGAATAAAAAAATTTATTTTTTTTCAGGTGAGTAATGGTCTTGTTATTTTAAGGTTTTTATTGTCATTTTATTTTAAAATTTCCTGCCCTTAATTTAATTTTTTAATTTTTTCTCGGGAACCCCTTTGTTTTTTTTAAAAATATTTTTTTCTTATTGTGTAGTTAAAAAAAATTTTGGGGACTGAAAACAAAACCCTTTTTTCCAAACCCGATTGACCCCTTAAACTGGCCTTTTTTTTTAAAATTTGGGTTGTTTTAGTACAAAAAATACCAAATTCCCTTTAATCCCCAATACATAAATTTTCCTATGAAATTTATTTAAAAATAAGAATGTGAATAATTAAAGTGGAATGGGGTGTTTTCTGGCCAGCTTCAGGGCTCGGAAATGATCGCTTTTCCAAAACAAATGTTGCCAAAAATTAAAAAGTCTATTGTTTAAAAATTACAAACAAGAAAAAAAAGTAATATATACTTGGGTTCCCAAAAATGTTCCCTATTTAAAAAAATTTTTTTTGTTTTCCCCCGCCATTTAAAAGGCATGTTGCGGGCGTTTTAGGAAAAATGAAAAATTTCCCTTTTAAATTTTAAAAATCTAAAATTACATTGTTTCAAACATGTTTAATAAATTTCTGCAAAACCCCCATTCGGTTTAACAGAAAATTCATGGGAAATTTTTACAAGAAATCCCTTTCAGAACTTTTTTTTAGTGAAGCATAATCGTTATAAATGGAAAGTTGTGCCAATTACAATGCTTGTTTAAAATAATGTGGACCCCAATTTAAAGGTAAAAGAAACTATTTTGTCACCTTTTTGGCCCCTTTTTAAAAAATTTTATAAATTTTTCCCATCACCCAAAAATGAGGCCCCGGATGGGGGCCCCTGGGGAAAACCAGGCAAAACGCCCCCTTGGGGCCCCCTGGATTTTTTAATCCCCTGGGCAAAAGTTTGGGGTCCCGGGGCAAAGAGAGAAAGTTTGGGGGAGGGCCATGGGGTTTATTTTTATTAAGAGAAGGGTAAAGAAGAGGGAGAAAGCCCTGTGCAGTTCTTCAGTAATTTAAAGTAGGGGGGAGCCCTTTAAAAATCTTTTCAAATTGGATCCCCCGGATAATCTTCCCCCTCGGGGGGACCACAGGATTAAAGTCCAACCCCGCAAATTTTGTGAAAACTCATAGTGGGGAATGGATTCCCGTTTGATGGCTTTAAGTAGTGAGTTTAACTGGAAGAAGGAAACTGCCTTACCTTTTCTGTTTGTGCTCCCAAATTATTGTTATCACCATTTGGGGGGGGGGGGGGGGGCCGGGGGGGGGAAAGCGGGGGGGGGGGTCCCCCCTCTTTTTCCTCTTTGGGTGCTCTTTGTTTGGGAAAATTTGTTGTCCTTTTTTGCTTTTCCCAGTTGGGTTAGTGGGTACATGCAAATGAAATTTATCTATTTAAAAGGGGGGGAAGTGTGGTTTCACGTGAAACTTCCTCCACTGATTCCACTTTTTTATCCTAAAAAATTTTTCCTGGCCCTTTTTTGGATCTTTTGCCACCCCCAACCCCCCGGGTTCTTCACCGGAAAAAAAGGGAATTTTCCTCTTCCTCCATTAAATTTTGCCCCGCTAAATATGTGACCCAACCTGGGGGGGTTCCCTGAAAACAAAAAGGGTTTTTAAGGGCAAAACCAGGAATTTCCTTTTGACTCTTACCCCTCAGGCCCCAATTGGGAAAAATCTGGGGCCCCAAGGGCCCGCAGATTCCCCGGGGGGGCCCCTCCCCCACAAGGTAAAACCCCAAAGACACCCCTCTGTAGAAACCAAAAAAAAAACCTTTTTGTAGTTTTTTTATTCCAACGTTCCCTTTTGTATGCGGGTTTCTACCAAAAGGTTTTAACATAATTTTTTGTTCTATTTACGGCCCCCCCGTACCCATTAGAGGGGAAAAAGGGAATTTGAGTACTTTTTCAATTTAAATCCCACCTTTTACTTTTTGGCCCCAAGTGTTAAAAGACCGGGAGGTTCCCCATCGGATATTTCAGGAAACTGCCTGGAGGGAAAAAGGTTACAACCCCTAGGTAAGCCAAAACCCTGTTGGCCCTTGGATTTGACAAATACTTTTTCTATGTAACCCCCACATTTCCCCCTGCCATGATATTCCCGTGAAAATAGTTTATTGGCATTTTATTTTTTAGACTTAAACTTTTTCTTTTGGGATCACACGTGTGTTTTAAGGGGTTTAAAAATGTTAAGAGAAAAAATGGGTTTTTGTATTTATGGGCCCGATTCCACCTACTTAATTAAAAGCAAAAAAAATTTTTTAAAATTTAAATTTTTCCAGGGATAAGTAAGGCTAAATTTCACGCTAGGGGTTTTTCCCGTTTCTTTTTCTTGGGCCATTAAACATATTTCCCCGTTTCCAAGATTTTCTTTTTATTAAAATTTCCCAAGATTTTAAATTGGGGAACCTTTAAAAAATTTTTTTTACAGAAAAAAAGGGGGGTTTTTAAATTTTCTCAAAAAAAAAAAACGGAAACCCGGGCCCTACTCACGCTAGGAAGCTGAATGAGAATGAACACAGCCCCAGAGGCAACACAAGCTCCCATTTCTACTTTTAAAAAAAATGCATGGGGGCTTGTTTTTGCCTTGTGCTGTGTTTCAGTCTATTTTTAGCTTCCAAGTGTGAGTTGGCCCTGTTTACGTTTTTTCAACCTAAAATCCCAAACAAAAAAATTGTAAACGTTATTGGGTAAATTTTTTAAAATTTTTTAGTATTTTTTTTAAAAAAACTTTTAAATTTTAAAAAGAATCCGAGGGGCAATTCACTTTGAAGAAATTTTTTTCACTAAAAAAAACCAAAAAAAAACCCTTTAAAAAAAATTTTAAATTTTGCCAAGTAAAACTGTGCGCGAGCGCATTTGAAAAAAAATTTTAAAAAAAAGTTTTTTTTAAAATAGTCAATATCTTTGTGTGAAATTTGGGAAATTTTTTCTGGTTTTGGGGTCAAGCTACTTTAAAATGGATGCCGGGGGGACAAACGGGGGGATTTTTTCGCTATTATGTCCCGAGATCAAACGTTTTTTTGGGCGCAATCTCTAAATTCGTTACAAAATTTTTTAAAGCGGTTTTCCCCCTTCCCCCTTTTGGTTTAAAAGTACAAGGGGAAAAAGTTCTTCATGAAAACTGACCTTTAAGGGATTGTCTAACATACTGTTTTCAAAAGGGCCAAATGCCAGCTTCAGGGCTCACACTTCCTTAGCAGAAAAATTTGGGATTTTTATCTCTGTTATTCCAGCCCGAACCTTCCCCCCAGGACATTTAGTTTCAGGGGTTTGTTTAAAAAGTAGTGAAAAGGCTACAAGGGGGTTTAAAAGTTTTTAAGTAACCTTTCACACAAAATGGGCCTAAACATTATTGCTCTTACAACCACTTAAAACTTGTTTTTTAGTGGAAATTTTTAGGGGGGGTTCTGCCAAAAAATTTTGGGGGGAAATTAAACACGAAATTCCTTGGATGGAGGGGTCGCTGCAATCCTTCTGCATCTTTATGTAAAATTTTTGTTGGAATGGAATCTGCGGAATCTGGGGGGGCGTGTCATAAATTCCAGAAATCCTTTGGGTTTGGCTGAAGTTTGTTTTTTAAAAGACCTTGGCTGTATGTTCTTTTAAATTTAAATTTTGTTTATTCCCCTTAATTTTTCAAAGGAAAAATTTTCCTTTCTGCACTTTTTTTTTTTCACCTGCCTAATGAAAATACCATAAACTGTTTATTTGTAAAATTATTTTTACTCCTTTTTTATTTTTAAAGGGGAGTTTAAAAACTATTTCCCGGGCTTATTCCTCATTTTTAAAATAATAGTACTTTTTATCTTTTGTTTTTGCAGCTTGCGTATTTTTTGTTTTTTTTTGTTTTTTTTGGGCGCCCTTGATTCCAGGGGGGCTGTTTCATTTAAGGGCGGGTACATAAATTAAAATTGGGCAGACCAAATTTTTAAAGTTTACATAAGTGACCCAAAAAAACTGGTACAGAGGGGGGGAGGTCCCTGCCCCTGAGGGCTTACCCAAACTACGGAAAAGGGGTTTAAGGGGCAAAAAGGTGGGGGCAGAAAATGTTTGTGGGGCGGGGGGGTTTCCAAAAACGGTTAAAGTTGGTTATAGGCAATCCTGAAAGGTAGGGTTTTTTGGTTAAGTTTGAAGCCGGGTGTTTAGAAAAGGGGGGGGTTTAGGTGTTGGGGGGCAGTGGTTCCAAAATGTGGGGGGGAAACACGGGGAGAAGTCTTGGGGGGACGGTTAGTGAGGAGGTGATAAGAGGGGGGGCAGGCGAAGGTCCTGTGAGAGGGAGGTTGCGTGGGAGGGAGGTATTTAAAAGATTAAAAGGGAGAAGGGTATATTTAAGAGGGGTTTTTTGTTGGCCTTGTAGGTCAAAGTTGCTGGTTTAAAATGGATTCGCTGGGCAAATAGGTAGCCAGTGAAGGGATTTGGCAGAGGGGGGAGGCTGGGGGAAATAGCGAGGAGAGAGGTGGAAAAGACGGGGCAAACAGAGGGTTTAAAGGGTGGTTTGGGGGGGGACGGGGGTGCTCTGGGGAAAGGGAAAAGAGGGGATGTTGCAGTAGTTGAGGCGTGAGATGAGAGGGCCCCTGGACCAAATTTTTGGCTTTCAGGTTAAGAAATTGAGGTAGCGGGATTCGGGAAATTTCTTTTTTTTTTGGAGGTGACAGGCAGGGTGGGGTTTGGATGTGGGGGTTTGAAGGGCGGGGGGGTCAAAGATTATCCAAGGCACGGAAAACCCCGTGGTGCTGGTGAGGGGAGTGTAGCCATTAAAAAGTGTTTGAAAAATCGGGGGGGAGAGATGGAGTGGGCGGGGGGGAAAATAATGAGTTCAGTTTTTTTGCAGTTTAGTTTTAGGAGACGGGGGGGAAGAAGGAGGAAAAGGGGGACAGCCCGTCAGGGGGTTTCCCGGGGGAGACGGGGGTGACATCTGGGGGGGAGATGTTGTGGTGGGGGATCATCAGCAAATTTGGTGGTAAATTTAAAAACCGTTTTGATTTCTATGAGCCCGAAAGGGGGCCAAGAGTGTAGATAGAAAAAAGTGTGGGCCCAAAGGGTGACCCTTGGGGGGAAACCCAAAAGAGAGAGGGGGGGGGGAGGTGGGCGGAGTGAGAAACGTGAATTGGGGCCCTCAGTGGGTACGGGAAAAAGATCAGGAAAGGCCAAGTCCGTGTTTCCCGGGGGGGAGAGGGGTGTGTAGCAGGGGGAAAGGTCGCAGTGTCAAAGGGGGAGGAAAGGGTTTTAGGAGGAGAAGGCTGAGTAGTGGCGTTTAGGCTTTGGCAGTTTTCCTTTGGTCGTTGGGGACTTTTTGGGTTTGGGCGGGGGGTTTTGTAGAGTGGGGGGGGACCCGGAAAACCCGTTTGGAGCAGGGTCAAGGAGAGAGGGTTGGGGGAGAGATGGGAGGAAAGTTGGGAAAATGGACGTTTTGCTCAAGGAGTTTTTGAGGCGGGGAAA
>JAODAL010078375.1:0-12936 GCA_025379985.1 Phyllomedusa bahiana
ACTTCCCCCTGTCCTAATTGCCTCTTGTCGCAACAATGGCATCCCCTTGTACCCTGTAGATGGTTCCCCAAAAGTAAGGGGGTATAGGTGTTGTGGACAAACGAGCCCTTAATCCTTTTAAACCCCGCGCACTCCACGCCTTTCCGCGAGCCATCCCCGCCGCCTCTGCTCCGCGCGCCATCCCCGCCGCCTCTGCTCCGCGCGCCATCCCCGCCGCCTCTGCTCCGCGCGCCATCCCCGCCGCCTCTGCTCCGCGCGCCATCCCCGCCGCCTCTGCTCCGCGCGCCATCCCCGCCGCCTCTGCTCCGCGCGCCATCCCGCGTTCCATAAGTCGGTTACTGCTCCGCGCCGCCATCCCCACCGCCTCTGCTCCGCGCACCATCCCCACCGCCTCTGCTCCGCGAGCCATCCCCACCGCCTCTGCTCCGCGAGCCATCCCCACCGCCTCTGCTCCGCGCGCCATCCCCACCGCCTCTGCTCCGCGCGCCATCCCCACCGCCTCTGCTCCGCGCGCCATCCCCACCGCCTCTGCTCCGCGCGCCATCCCCACCGCCTCCGCTCCGCGCGCCATCCCCACCGCCTCCGCTCCGCGCGCCATCCCCACGCCTCCGCTCCACGCGCCATCCCACCGCCTCCGCTCCACGCGCTATCCACCGCCTCGGTCAAAATGTTCGTGTGTGTTTGGCTGGAAGGTGCCATCTGGGTTCTTCTGTTGTCTAAGTTGAGCAAATGTTTTCTGAACTCTAGAGCAATGGCACAAATTACCATTCTTACCTGCCTTAATTCTAAATGTATGCCACTTTTACACAAATTACAAAAAGGCACATCAGGATTCTGCATCTGGCTCTGCAACAGTGCTATTTGGACATATTCAAGACCGACTCCAGGGATACGCCCCTCCCCTTCCCCGCCATATCGGTCAGAACAACTCGTATTTTTTCCCCACTGGAGAACTCTGGTACAGCCTAGCGCTGTGTGACCCACCGTGCCGTGGCTATCTGCCGCCTAGACAGACCATTTTATTGACACTCACCGTGTCTCTGTCTTATGTGACCGGTCCGTTGGGTCACGAAAGGGGCCGTCCCCAGACAAATAACACTTAGGACCCCACCAGGAGACGGTTTCAACCAACTGATGGACATGAGACAACACCCACCACAGAGACGAGTCGTTCAGAGTAAGAAAGTATAAAACTGTCTTACCGTACTAGTCTGAGGATGATATCATCCTTCCTTGCATCTGGTGGTTGGGGTTGTGTCGGTCCAGTTCGGTTGAACTGGATCAGAGCCCAGCTCCTCACACGGGGCATCAAATTGAAATGAACGGAACCACAATGTCCTAGTGGCGTCTCCCAATTATCCTAGGATGTGTAAGTGCAGCACGGAGGAAGAAATCGCACCACACTCGTGCTGGTCTGAACAAACGTATTGTTTTATTGAGCAGCAGCATCAGATTATATAAAGGCAGCATTTGTGTCGTGTGCAGAGTCATACGCAAGCATTTCGGAGCTATCATGTGGCATAAACTATCTCTATTTGTTCCCCTTATCAGTCTCCTTGTCTCCCCCGCTTGTAGTTTGAGGATGGAATTTGTGTAGTTCCATGAGCCGCTGCCATCTTTGTACCAAGAACGTGTATTAACCCTTAACACAAATAAGGTGTAGCGAGACACAGGTGCTACACAACAGGGAGCACTGTGTTCTCCATTCTGTTCTATGGGAGTTCCCGTACAGGGGAACGCTGTGCCCTCCATTCTGTTCTATGGGAGTTCCCAGTATAGGGGAGCGCTGTGTTCTCCATTCTGTTCTATGGGAGTTCCCAGTGCAGGGGAGAGCTGTGTTCTCCATTCTGCTCTATGGGAGTTCCCGGTACAGGGGAGCGCTGTGTTCTCCAGTCTGTTCTATGGGAATTCCCAATACAGGGGAGCGCTGTGTTCTCCAGTCTGTTCTATGGGAGTTCCCAGTACAGGGGAGTGCTGTGTTCTCCATTCTGTTCTATGAGAGTTCCCAGTACAGGGGAGCGCTGTGTTCTCCATTCTGTTCTATGGGAGTTCCCAGTACAGGGGAGCGCTGTGTTCTCCATTCTGTTCTATGAGAGTTCCCAGTACAGGGAGCCGCTGTGTTCTCCATTCTGTTCTATGGGAGTTCCCAGTACAGGGGAGTGCTGTTGTGTACAAACGAAACCGGCTCTTTATTCTGAGTGGACACTTTCGGGGACCCACTCCTGAGATACGTGTGGGTCTCACTCTTATCTGACTTTGGTGGCATATCCTATCAATACACCATCAAACTCTTTGTTTTGAACACCCCTTTAACTTAGAGGGTTTTTTTCCAATTTGAGCCCCTTCACATACCTTCCACCCCGATACTCCCATACCCAATATGGCCTAATTTTTGTACCATAAACCATTCTTACTATTGCCCGTTTAAAATCTTATGTCTTCATATTTTTTGTCTATAACAAGGAACCTCTTGGTTTGCACAACGGCCGGAGAGCCGTAATAATTGTTCCATATGTATTCCGGGGACAGTATTTTGGTCGGTTTATGGAGCAGAAAATACTTATTTAAGTAACTCTCATCATGCCAGAGCGCCTCCACATTCTGCTGTTTGTCGGCCATCATGGCTTTGTGACAATAGTTGGTCAACTTGAAGACCTCTTCTATAACACCACCAAAAAATCCACCGGCATAATAAAAGTCCCCAGCTTCGAATGGTATGTAGGCACTGGACTGCGGCCTGCGCTCGTAGGTGAACTCCTTTCGTGGTTGTTCGAAAAATCCAGGATGTAAAGCTCCGAAAACATTGCTTAAGATCTCTACTCCAACATGATCCAAAAACTCCATGTCTACATCCACGCAGGCCAAGTAGTCCACCTCGTTGACGAATCGCTTAGCTGAGAAGTTTCGGATCATCTCCATGCGCCTCATGGTGACATCTTGCCACCTTTTCCCGTAGGCTGGGACCTCCAAGATGACCATTTTTCTACCTTCGCCGAGGGTAAAAATTGGTAATCTCACAAACCCTGATCGGAACACTAATAATTGCCCTTTGTGTCCGACCATGAGGAACTTCTCGGCCGACTCGATGAACTTTTTCAGGAACATGACGTATCTGATGGGTCAGAAAACAATGATGAATGCTATGATGGACATGTAACCATGTGATGATGAGCATCTTAAAACTCCGTCCACACGACATGGAGTCCGACTTGATTCACACTTGAATTTAGACCTCAATAGAAAATATGCATTGAAGCTCATACAACGTGTATTTTCATCGGTCATTTTTCAACCCCCTAAGCACCTAGCATTTTTTTTTTGGGTTGACACGTTCATTTTTCCCTCCTTGCCTTCCCAGAGCCATAACTTTTTTTTTATTTTCCATCTACATAGAGATATGAGGGTTTTTATTTTGTGGGACAAGATGTACTTTCTAATTGAATAATTTAGCATACTATAGAATATACTGGGAAACCGCAAAAATATTCTAAGTGAAGGAAAATGTGAAAAAATCATACTTGCACCATGTTTGCAGGGGTTTTTATTTTACGTCGTCCACTCTCCAGTATAAATAGTGTGTTCTCTGTGTTCTACAGGTCGATATGAATCTGGCAATACCAAACATGTACAGTTTTCGTTATGTTTTGGTACCAAAAATCAAAACCTTTTAAATTTTACACATTTTTGCCGCGCCACCATTTTCCGCGACCAATACATTTTTTGTACTTCTACCTACAGACTTGCGTGCGCGGCATTTTTTGCGGGCTGAAGTGTATTTTTGATTGGTACCAGTTTGGAATAAATGTGACTTTTTTGATCCATTTTTTTTCCAATTTTTAGAGGATGTGAAATGAGCAACAAACGGCAATTTTGGCATTTGGAATTGTTTTTCTTCTATGGTGTTCAGCATATGGAATACATTATGCTATATTTTAATAGATCTGACTTTTTTGAATGTGGTGATGCCAAATATGTGTTAACTTTTTTTATTATTTTATTCTTTTTATTTGTAATATGGCAAAATTGGAGTGATTTTGAACTTTTATAGATATATTTTAGTTTTAATTTTTAATTTTTTTTATTTTAACATTAAGTCCCCCCAGAGTGCTTGATCACTAGGGAACGCAATCGTTTCTACAACCTAATGCATTGTATAGACAATGCATTAGGGTGTACAAAGATGGCGGTTTTACTACTTCCTGCTTGAGCAGGAAGCAGTAAAGCTAAGACATGGCTACAATCCAGCTGCCATATTAACTGATTTGCCACGGTGACCCCGATCAAAGAGAGGAACGGTGCTCGGCACCGTTTCTCATTCATTTAGACACCGTGATGTCCAATGAGTTAAACAGCGCAGAATGGTGCCGGCATTATCCGGTGCTGTAACCGCCGGGCGTGCTGGCATCATCCTGTTCTGTAACCTCCGGGCGTGCCAGCATCATCCGGTGCTGTAACCGCCGGGCGTGCCGGCATCATCCTGTTCTGTAACCGCCGGGCGTGCCGGCATCATCCGGTGCTGTAACCGCTGGGCGTGCCGGCATCATCCTGTTTTTGTAAAACCCCCGGGCGTGCCGGCATCATCCAGTGCTGTAATTGCCGGGCGTGCTGGCATCATCCGGTGCTGTAACCGCCGGGCGTGTTGGTATCATCCGGTGCTGTAACCGCCGGGTGTGCTGGCATCATCCTGTTCTTTAACCGCCGGGCGTGCCGGCATCATCCGGTGCTGTAACCGCTGGGCGGCCGGCATCATCCTGTTCTGTAACCGCCGGGCGTGCCGGCATCATCCAGTGCTGTAATTGCCGGGCGTGCTGGCATCATCCGGTGCTGTAACCGCCGGGCGTGCTGGCATCCCAAACCCGTGCTGTAACCGCCGGGGGTGTTGGTATCATCCGGTGCTGTAACCGCCGGGTTTGGCTGCATCATCCTGTTCTGTAACCCCGGCGTGTTGGCATCATCCGGTGCTGTAACCGCCGGGCGTGCTGGCATCATCTGGTGCTGTAACCGCTGGCGTGCTGGCATCATCCTGTTCTGTAACCGCCGGGCGTGCTGGCTTCATCCTGTTCTGAACCGCCGGCGTGCTGGCTTCATCCTGTTCTGTAACCGCCGGCGTGCTGGCATCATCTGGTGCTGTAACCGCCGGGGGTGCTGGCATCATCCTGTGCTGTAACCGCCGGGCGTGCTGGCATCAACCTGTGCTGTAACCGCCGGGCGTGCTGGCATCATCCGGTGCTGTAACCGCCGGGGGTGCTGGCATCATCCGGTGCAGAAACCGCTGGGCGTGCTGGCATCATCTGGTGATGTAACCGCCGGGCGTGCTGGCATCATCCTGTGCTGTAACCGCCGGGCGTGCTGGCATCATCCGGTGCTGTAACCGCAGGGCGTGCTGGCATCATCTGGTGCTGTAACCGCCGGGCGTGCTGGCATCATCCGGTGCTGTAACCGCCGGGCGTGCTGGCATCATCCGGTGCTGTAACCGCCGGGCGTGCTGCATCTATCTGGTGCTGTATCCGCCGGGGGTGCTGGCATCATCCGGTGCTGTAACCGCTGGGCGTGCTGGCATCATCCGGTGCTGTAACCGCCGGGCGTGCTGGCATCATCTGGTGCTGTAACCGCCGGGGGTGCTGGCATCATCCTGTGCTGTAACCGCCGGGGGTGCTGGCATCATCCTGTGCTGTAACCGCCGGGCGTGCTGGCATCATCCGGTGCTGTAACCGCAGGGCGTGCTGGCATCATCTGGTGCTGTAACCGCCGGGTGCCCTGTGCTTCATAGACGACAATAAAAATTCGGTGCTGTATTCCAGCCTATTTTAACACATATTAGACAATACTCCTGGATTTGCCGTCGGCCCTGTATATCCAACAGCAAATCCGAAAACAGACCCTAGTTTTAGTGCAAATCTGCACCACAAACCTCGGTCCAGCAGCGTTAAAATGCCGTTGGTGTTTGGATGCCATTTTAACATGTGCTGGGTAGACTTGGCCTATGGGCTCCTAGGTGAGGGTGATAGAAGCTTCTTCTACTAGAACATAACATGCAAAACCAATCTAAAGGGATAAAGAATTTTTAAATATTTGTATGCACATTTATTTGTTAAAACATTTTTTGCAAAAACATCAGCAAAATCACTTACTTTTTTATGGCAAACACTGTAATGCCAACCCGGACTTCTATCTGGTGGAACTGAGCATTGAGCAGATCTCTGTTGTAGGTCCCAGTCCAGACAATAGGGGCGAGCCAAGGTGTCACTGTGAGTACATCTCTTCTCCTAAAGGGAAAAGCATTGTTAACCCCTTAAGCTCCCAACCTGTAAAGACCTCTGATTTGGCTGTATGGGGCCCTGAAACTGTTAAAAGATGACTGATGGCAGCCCTGACCCTTTATAATGCATTAGCATCTTACTGTATACTCCTCGAGGCTAATACATTACCCTCCTGTACACTAATGCATTACCCTCCTGTGCACTAATGCATTACACTCCTGTACACTAATGCATTACCCTCCTGTGCACTAATGCATTACACTCCTGTACACTAATGCATTACACTCCTGTACACTAATACATTACCCTCCTGTACACTAATGCATTACACTCCTGTACACTAATGCATTACACTCCTGTACACTAATGCATTACACTCCTGTACACTAATACATTACCCTCCTGTACACTAATGCATTACACTCCTGTACACTAATACATTACCCTCCTGTGCACTAATGCATTACACTCCTGTACACTAATACATTACCCTCCTGTACACTAATGCATTACACTCCTGTACACTAATGCATTACACTCCTGTACACTAATACATTACCCTCCTGTACACTAATGCATTACACTCCTGTACACTAATACATTACCCTCCTGTACACTAATGCATTACACTCCTGTACGCTAATACATTACACTCCTGTACGCTAATACATTACACTCCTGTACGCCGATACATTACACTCCTGTATACTAATACATTACACTCCTGTATACTCCTGTATGCTAATACATTACCCTCCTGTATACTCCTGTATGCCAATACATTACCCTCCTGTACACTAATACATTATACTCCTGTATACTAATACATTACACTCCTTTATATTAATACATTACACTCCTGTATGCCGATACATTACACTCCTGTATGCTAATACATTACACTCCTGTATGCTAATACATTACACTCCTGTACGCTAATACATTATACTCCTGTACGCTAATACATGACACTCCTGTATACTAATACATTACACTCCTGTATACTAATACATTACACTCCTGTGTACTAATACATTACACTCCTGTATAATCCTGAAAGCGAATACATTACACTCCTGTATACTCCTGGATGCCGATACATTACACTCCTGTATGCTGATACATTACACTCCTGTATGCTCCTGTCTAATACATTGCACTCCTGTATGCTCCTGTATGCTGATACATTCAGGCTCGGACTGGGCCGCCGGGGGACCAGGGAATCCCCCGGTGGGCCCCCCCGAGCCACTGGGGGCCCCGGAGGCAGTGCCGTCGCTCCCCGGGGCCCGTCCGCGCATCCGGTCCCTGACGCCCGGACCTGCGTCCCGAGCGCCCAGAGACCGGCCCGGTACCGAGAACTAATGTCCCCCGACTCCCGGGGCTGCGCGGTTGTCAGCGCTGCGCCTCCGCTGCTCTCCCGGCAGGCTGAAGACGCCAGGCCTTCAGCCTGCCGGGCCCGGCCCCTACTGCTGACGTAGGCGGCGCGGTGACGTCACTTCACCGCGCCGCCTATGCAGGCGCAGTACGGAGCCGGCGGCCGGAGCAGGAGCCCGAGCCAGGTAAGTGGCTGTTTGTTTGTTTTTTTTTTGTTGTTTTTTTTTTTAACTACAGGGGGGTCCTGGCTACAAGGGGGGGCTCTGACTACAGGGGGTCCCTGGCTACAAGGGGGGCTCTGACTACAGGGGGTCCCTGGCTACAAGGGGGTCCCTGGCTACAGGGTCTCTGGCTACAAGGGGGTCCCTGACTACAGGGTCTCTGGCTACAAGGGGGGGCTCTGACTACAGGGGTCCCTGGCTACAGGGGTCCCTGGCTACAAGGGGGGCTCTGACTACAGGGGTCCCTGGCTACAAGGGGGGGCTCTAACTACAGGGTCCCTGGCTACAAGGGGGGCTCTGACTACAGGGGTCCCTGGCTACAAGGGGGGGCTCTGACTACAGGGGTCCCAGGCTACAAGGGGGTCCCTGGCTACAAGGGGGGTGCTCTGACTACAGGGGGTCCCTGGCTACAAGGGGGTCCCTGGCTACAAGGGTCCCTGGCTACAAGGGGGGGCCCTGGCTACAAGGGGGGCTCTGGCTACAAGGGGGGGCCCTGGCTACAAGGGGGGGTCCCTCTGGCTACAAAAGGAGCCCTGACTACAAGGGGTCCCTGGCTACCTAAAAGGGGTCCCTGGCTACAAAGGGGGTCCCTGGCTACAAAAGGGGCCCTGACTACAAGGGGTCCCTGGCTACCTAAAAGGGGGCCCTGGCTACCTAAAAGGGGGCCCTGGCTACCTAAAAGGGGTCCCTGGCTACCTAAAAGGGGTTCCTGGCTACCTAAAAGGGGCCCGGGCTACCTAAAAGGGGGCCCTGGCTACCAAAAGGGGGGCCCCTGGCTACCTAAAAGGGGGGCCCTGGCTACCAAAGGGGGGTCCCGGGCCCTAAAAAGGGGGGGGCCTGGCTACCTAAAGGGGGCCCTGACTAACAAGGGGGGCCTTGACTACCTAAAGGGACGCCTTGACACCTACAGGGAGGCCCTTGACTAACAAAGGGGGCCCTGGCTACATAAATACTAAAGGGCCCTGACTACCTACACAGTAGCAAATGGGGGGGGCATGACTCCCTGCACACTACCTAAAGGAAAACCCCTAACTACCTGTATACTACCTAAAGGCAAAACATGCCAACTCTCCCGTTTTTGGCGGGGGGTCCCGCTATTTGGGGTCCCCTCCCCCCTCCCGGGGAGTTGGCATTCCTCCCGCCGCCACAGGCGGCGGGGGCTTTTTAAATGGCCGCGGCGCCGGATAGCGCTAGTGCCGCTACTCTGGCGCCGCCGGCCGCTCCTACAGGCGGTGAACGGCCGCTGCGCCCGCTTCACCCGTCCGGAGTCTCGCTGTGCAGGGAGGAGGCAGGAGGGATCGCTCCCTCCTCCCCCTGTATGTCCGGGTGCCGGTGTGGTGCGCCGCACATACGGGTCACGGCGCAGGGAAGTGACGTGCGGCTGCAGGGGAGTGACACGCGGCTGCTCTCACTTCCCCCTGCGCCGCTGAGAGATCGGTCGGGAGCTGTCAGCGCTGCAGGAGCCGGGTTTAGGTAAGTGGTTTTTTTTTATTTTATTTTTATTACTATAGGGGGGGGCTCTGCCTGGCAACAATGGGGGGCATCAACCTGGCAACAATGGGGGCACAACCTGGCAACAGAGGGGACATCTACCTGGCAACAGAGGGGCATCAACCTGGCAACAATGGGGGCATCAACCTGGCAACAATGGGGGCTCTTCCTGGCAACAATGGGGCTCTTCCGGGCAACAGAGGGGCACTACCTGGCAACAGAGGGGGCACTACCGGGAAACAGAGGGGGCATCTACCTGCAACAGAGGGGACACTACCTGGCAACAATGGGCACTACCTGGCAACAATGGGTTCTTCCTGGCAACAGAGGGGGCACTACCTGGCAACAATGGGGAAACATCTACCTGGCAACAATGGGGAAATCTACCGGGCAACAGAGGGGAAAACTACCTGGCAACAGAGGGGACATCAACCTGGCAACAATGGGGACATCTACCTGGCAACAGAGGGGGCACTACCTGGCAACAGAGGGGGCACTACCTGGCACCAATGGAGGCACATACCTGGCTAACAAAGGGGGGTACCTACATGGCTACAGAGGGGCATCTACTTGGCTGCGAGGGGGCATCTACCTGCCTGTAAGGGGGCACAAACCTGCTTATGGGGGGTTACTACCTGGCTATAAGGGCATCTACCTGGCTTTTCTTCCAAAGCCGTTATGCAGTTAGGTGGAGTGGGTGTGGCTTTTGAAGGGGGCGTGGCATACCGGAAAGATGGGCGTGTCCATGCAAAATAGCGCACCGTCTAAAATCTCCTGCTTTTTCATTTTCAAAAGTTGGCAACTATGCCTAAAGGAGACCCCTAACTGCCTGCAAACTACCTAAAGGAGGCCTTAACTGCCTGTATACAACTTCATGGGAAGCTCTAACTGCCTGTATAACTAACATAAAGGGGGCCCTAACCTTTGCAGCCTATATAAAGGGACCCTAACTACCTACAGCTTACCTAAACTGGGAGAAACCACCTACCTACAGACTGGGGCCTTGCCTATTTGCCTACCTACCTAGAGCCCTTGACTACCTACCTGGTAAAAATAATTGTTAGGGGAGCAGCCCCCTAGTTTTTAGCATTACTCCAGAGGGTTATCCTCTCCCCACCCTCCAACCCCTTAGATCTAGGCCTCTAAGTTATGGCTTGTACCCGCTCTCTCACCCCTGGAAGTTTTGTACAGAGGTGGGAATAGGTAAAGAGATGCTGGAAAATTGGGGGTCTAAATATTTGTGTTAATTTCTGCAGGGATGATTGTGGCCGGACAAGTCATCATGGCGGTGGGAACGGATGCAGAGGAAAAGGGAATAAGAACACTTATGAAAGAAGAGAACACTCCTCAAAATAGGACGTCTCCGGTGATCCCTGATTTCAGGGTTATGTTACTTCTATATCGGATCAGTGCTGTATTCACTGTAATGTGATGTGACCTGAGCTGGTGTCCCGACCTCTATGTGGTCTCTAAGTGGCGCAGTTGTAGGTTAAACCTGAGCTGTGTCTGACCTCTATGTGGGCTCTATATGGCGGTGTTGTAGGTTATACCTGACTGGTGTCTGACCTCTATGTGGTCCCCTATATGGCGATGTTGTAGGTTATACCTGAGCTGGTGTCTGACCTCATGTGGGCTCTATGTGGCGCTGTTGTAGGTTATACCTGAGCTGGTGTCTGACCTCTATGTGGTCTCTAAAAATGGGGTGTTTTTAGGTTTATACCTAGCTGGTGTCTGACATCTATACGGTCTCTATATGGTGGTGTTGTAGGTTATACCTGAGCAGGTGTCTGACCTCTATGCGGCCTCTATATGGCGGTGTTGTAGGTTATACGTGAGCTGGTGTCTGACCTCTATGTGGTCTCTATATGGCGGTGTTTTAGGTTATACCTGAGCTGGTGTCTGACCTCTATGTGGTCTCTATATGGCGGTTTTTGTATGTTATACCTGACTGGTTCTGACCTCTATTGGCGCTATATGGTGGGGTTGTAGGTTATACCTAGCTGGTGTCTGACCTCTAAATTGGTTCTCTATATGGTGGTTTTGTAGGGGTTTTATCGGCACCGGTATAATGCCAGCGTAAAATGTGCCCTGATTGACCCTGTGATAGGAGTTACACTTTTACTTTCCCTTTCTGGTGTTTTTTTTTAGAAGGTGGTGAGGTGAGTGACCAAGGGAAACGTGGAGAGGGATATTGTATGCGGTGGAGGGAATATTTATTTCTGGTGGAGGGGATATTGTATGCGGGTGGAGGGGATATTGTATGCGGGGGGAGGGGGATATTGTATGCGGGTGGAGAGGGATAGTGTATGCGGGTGGGAGGGGGATAGTGTATGCGGGTGGGAGGGGTATAGTGTATGCGGGTGGAGGGGGATAGTGTATGCGGGGAGGGGATAGTGTATGCGGTGGAGGGGAAAGTGTATGCGGGTGGAGGCGGATAGTGTATCGGGTGAGGGGGATAGTGTATGGGGTGGAGGGGGATAGTGATTTGGGTGGAGGGGGAAAGTGTATGTTGGTGGAGGGGGATAATGTATGTGGGTGGAGGGGGGATAGTGTATGTGGGTGGGGGGGGGGATAGTGTATGTGGGTGGAGGGGGGATAGTGTATGTGGTGGAGGGGGGTAGTGTATGTGGTGAGGGGGGATAGTGTATGTTGGGGGGAGGGGATATTGTATGTGGGTGGAGGGGGATATTGTATGTGGGTGGAGGGGGGGATATTGTATGTGGGTGGAAGGGGGGATATGGATGGAGCTACTTACCCTGTGTCTATGATATGTTAGACTGACATATGTGTGACTACCTTAGTATTGTACTACACAATACACTTCTGTTTTGCACACTGTATTATGTGGTAGAATGGGCGCGTTTATGTCCGAGAGGCCGGTAAAATTTTCATGTACAGTAGGGTGGGCCCCCGAAGATCAACTCCCCTGTGGGCCCCAGACCCCCCAGTCCGACACTGAACACATTACACTCCTGTATACTCCTGTGTCAGTATGACACCGGACAGGGCCGTCTTAACAGCATGAACTTCCGGTTCCGGCGCCGCCATGCTGGGAGCCTGAAACGTGAGCTCCTGGATCCCTGGGCCAAACCGTCACCTACACCACAATTTAGCCCCCCTGTCGCCCGCTCCGTCGCGGAGCATCTGGAGACTCACCGGGTGTCCGTGTCAGCCGCGCCGCTCCTCAAACCCGGACGGCGAGATTTCTGAAAAGCCCGCGATCCTCGTCCGCGCGGACGCACTGCGCATCGCGGTTCAAGCCGGACAGGAAGCGCAGGAAAGCTGCACCGCGCGTACAGCCCTGTACAGCGCCGCGCGCCTCCCATAACCCCCCTGGGATAAGTGTTCAGCCACCTCAAGACACAGGGCTGATTGACACCCCCCGCCTCCCCAGTGACAGAAACCCCCCCAGGGACGGATCAGACGCCGGCAACCTCTCAAAGGTACAAGGGGGTGCAACAGGCGCATCAGCTTAGGCTCCCCTCACGACTTTTTTTCAACACCACACCACTCCCCTCTGCCTCTATCAGGGGGCCCTAGCCACTGGAAAATGTACGCACGTGGGCCACATAACCACCGGGAAAAAAAAT
>JAODAL010078376.1:0-12936 GCA_025379985.1 Phyllomedusa bahiana
AACCCCAAAAATTTTGGAATGGGGGTTGAAGCTCTGAGTTGCCAAGCGACAGTCTCAAAATCTTAATGATTAATAGGGATGATCTGCAAAGAGGAGTGGACCAAAATTCCTCCTGACATCTGCGCAAACATCATCAACTACAAAAAACATCTGGCTGCTGTGCTTGCCAAAAAAAGGTTTTGCCACCAATTATTAAGTCTTGTTTGCCAGAGGGATCCAATACTTATTTCTCACTGAAAAATGCAAATAAATTTATATAATTTATAAAATGTGATTTTCTGGATTTTATTTTTGATATTCTCTCAATGTTAAAATGAATCTGCTCTTAAAATTATAGAATGTTCATGTCTTTGTCAGTGGGCAAACTTACAAAGTCAACAAGTGATCAAATAATTATTTCCTTCACTGTATGTTTTGATGTATTTATTGAACTGATAAATTTGATTATATCAACATTTGGGATAAATGGGTAATTTATAATATACCTTAACAGAATCTACAGTAGTTTTATGGTCGATAAATATATACTGTTCCAGGGCCAGTACGACGGGTAGACAAATGTAGGCGACCGCCTGGGATATTTTTTACAGCGTTTTAGATGTGTCTGTCTCTCTTCTTATTTGTCATAAGATCTATTCGATGTTGCAAGTGAATTCATTGGTTGCACATAGCATGTGGCAACCAAAGGAGAGGAGTAAAAGGAGCACCTGGTCTTTTAAAGAAGTATGCTCATCACAGGAAGTGATTTGCTATAAGGGAAAATTACTGAAAAGTAAGCAATTTTCAAAATACATGTGTTACGGGTGCGATCCTCCGGGTCCTTTGCTCTTACATCCGCATGTGGCATGTAGCTGAATTCCACAGCATGATTGAGGAACCGACATGTGCGTCTTCTTCTGAGACCACAATGTTGAACCTCAATCAAAGGGACTCTTCTATCGGCAAATGTGCTGTATAAGTCTGCACTCTGGCTTCAGAATTATCCTGCAAAGACACAACCCCAAGAGCCATGTTCAAGAGAGGCCTCTCCAGTAAAATAAAAGACATGCTCTCTGATCTTCCATCTTCTCTGAGGGACCTATTCCACTTGGCTACTCGTATTGACACGCACTTTACTGAGAGACAAGAGGAGCTGCATCAAGAATGACAACCAGTCTGGACATGCCATCTACCCAGTCTTGCTCCAGTGTTCCAAAGTCCTCCACTGCCTCCTTCGCAGCCTCCTACTGAAGAGCCCATGCAAGTGGACAGAGCCCACTTGATCCCGCAAGAATGATCCAGTCAACATGAGGAGAATCTGTGCCTCTACTGTACCGTTCTGCAGGAATTGACCGCAATGCCCGGGAAACCCATGCACCTAGGCTACATGGGAGAGGCGTCCCTAGGTATGAATAACCCCTCTCCACGTCTGACAATACAGTGCAAATCTCAACTGGTTCTGGAATCTTGTTTCAAGTTTCTATTTTTCTGGACTCTGGATCAGTCTGGAATTTCATGGATGCTTACCTGGTGACTAGGTATCGCCTCCTGGTGGTCAACCTAGACGACCCTCTGGCCATTTTTTTCCATTAGTGGAGAACGCCTAAGCGATGCCATTAAGTACTGTACTGAAACAGTGTCTCGCTTGGGGACACTACACAGGAGAAGATTGCATGTTTTACCCCATTCTTCCTCAGCAGTTCTTCTGGGACTTCCATGGCCAGCACGCAGGTTATTGGTTATTGTCGGGTGTTGACCTTATATTACCCAGATAACTCCTAACCTCAATGCTGGATCCTTCGTGCCCCTTGCCTTTGTTGATAACATTGTCCAGTGTGTCCGTTTTTACTGTGTACCAGACCTTCCCTGCTTCCGTCCCTCCATCACGAATCTTGCCGCCTGCTCTGACCTTCTTGCCTGTTCCTGACAAAAAACACTTCTTTTGTTTCTGTACTGTGCTATACCTCAGCTGCCACTGAAAGCAAGTTGTGAGATGGGTAGCGAATTGGGGATCACCGGCCACAGCCAGATCATCCCATCTTGCGGCTTGCACTGGTGAACACTATAGGCCCCTTAAACTCCGCTATCTGGTGTGGCTTACATAATCGCTTGCAATGGCTCAGTGGATCCATTATCTGAAGTCGTTACAATATGTTTTTAAAAATATGCATGCCTTACTTAATACAGACCTTTTTTGCACCTTCAATTTGCTCTTCTGTGTACTTTCAGCGATGGGCAATAATGCAGCATTATTAAAGAATGCCTGAAAAAGTTTTTGTGGCCTGGCCACTAAAAGCATACTGTTAGGAAAGGGCCGCTCCCACTCGAGGGTCGACGGTCTAACTTGGGGTGTATTTGCGATGTTGCGCTCTCTCTAGGGGTATTTCAGATTTGCCAGGTACCGCTTCACAGTTAACCCTTTTCACAGGGGCATACAAAGACCCAGGGAGTGCAAGAGGATACCCCACTGGCTCACAACTCTGAATGCCTGGGAGAGATCTGTTTACCCGCACCGGTGAAACACAACTCTGCCAGCCCAGTAGACTTCCAAAAGTTTCTTGTTAGTTATAAGCCTGGTCTGTTACAGACTTGTAAAAGGTCAGAAACCTGTCTTGGGTAGCAATAAGTTAGAGACCGAGAAGATGGGCACATGAGTTCGGGGTCATCGAGACAACAGACCAGCTCAGGATCAAAGTTTATATATTTTAATTGCCTTGTGAGTGGACTAGACAAAAAAACTACATACACAGGGATCTAACTATACGTATATTGGTCAGAGATGCAAATACAATATGGGTGTGGGGGAACAGACAAAAGAAATCCTTCCATATGTGGAAAAGACAATCAGTGGTGAGGATTGATCCTTAAGATAACCAAGTCCACATGCAATCTGTAGACATAACAGGACACGTATTAGTGATGTATCCACCTGAGAGAATGGGAAACTGGAGCAGCAAAGAAAACAGTGGTGATGTCCATGTAAAGTGAGTCTCTGCATGACACTACCTATATGGTATATCAACTCTCCCAACAGGGAGTAAGTAAAGGGCAGTATTGCATTGTATGGAAAGACGGCAAGAAAGCTAAAAGCGCTGGTGTATTATGCAACATGTTGTATAATACGCCGGCGCCAGAAGACAATCATAGAGAAGACGAGCTGTGGAGACTACAGCTCGTCTTTTCTATTTTAGTCTATAGGGCTGCAGGAACGATCGTATTTTTGGTGCTTTTTAAACCCTAAAAGCGCCGAAAATATGATTATAAAGCTATGTAGTGTAGACATAGCCTTAATATGCCACATGTTGAATGAATGCACTGTATAGCCTACAAGTAGATAAGTCTAAACAGCATGGAGAAATAATGTTTAAGTTTTTTTTTTTAAATTAAGCTTTTTTATACCCTGTGATGAATATCCTTAGAGTATTGTAAATGACAAGGCAAGTAAAATATCCATTTAAAAAAAAATCCCATTTGTATGTTACGGTAGTGATGGTGATGTGATTGAATTATGAACTCTTAGTTGTGCTGGAAGGGTATCTTGTATTCATTTGCTTCTCCCTATGTATTTTTGAACAAGCTGTGTTAACCTGTTATACATCTGCTATTAAAGGGAGTTAAATGGTTGACGAAACAAATTCTGTTTGAAAATCAGATTGAATTTCAAATAGACTATTGATGAACAAGCCCTTTTATCCAAACAGGCAGAAAACCACAGACTGATTCTGTTTTTGACCCATTGTCCCCATTCTGTGCGCAAACTCGTTTGAGAATCTAATTTGTTTGGAAAGCACCTATGGACTTTCACTGCATGATTGGTTTTCTGTATTTGTGCTGTAATTAATTTTTGCCTGACAAGACCTTAGATGAGAGCAGGAGATAACGTAATGGAAAACAATTTTATATTTGCTTTTAGCAACAAGTTTATGGGTATATTCAGGACACAGCTGAAACGTCACAAGTTTTTCAGTGAAATAGTTCAGTCTGCTTGTAATTGATTACTAGTCTATTTATGGACTCTATAAATTAATCTTCAGCTTTAACAAAATATAATTAAATCAGGCCACATAAGAATTTGTATTTAATATTTTCTCAGTGCATCTAAAATTAAAAAATGCAACTTTGCATTAGATCTTGATTACAAATTTTCTGTCTAACCAACAAAAAGGATGTAGTGAAAAAAGTATGACTGTAGAATCAGACTACACAATTTTTGTTATCTGATACTAGTGTTGGAGTTCAGGGATGTTGCTAGGGTACTAAAACATCTGGGGCATAAGCCCTTTGTGTTCTATTTCTCTCTAGGTCTGGGTTCAAGCAACATTTTTCATGGCACATGGTTTATTTGACGATAAAAAATTAATGTTCTCCCATTTATTTTAAATGTTTTCCACATAGATACTGTCTACATTGTATAATGAAAATCAGCACTGAAAAGTGTGTATTATAGCGTAATACCTAATAAATAGTCATATAATTACCAAATAATATACCTTTAAATCAATCAAATATCTCACCATAGATATGGTTACTTAAAAAGTCCATTGCGCCAAGACCATTGATATCAATAATACGACTACAGGATCAAATTTAACTACCAAACCAAGACCACAAGTTACCACTACATATTGACTACAGTCTACACAGGCTCTGCAGACATATTTTATACCTTCCGGGCTATCTGGTAGGAGACAGCAGCTGCACAATCATGCGGCTGCTGTGCCGACAGTGATGCAGAAGGATCTCACTCCTTCTGTGTCTTCCTTAGTTATAAGAAAGGGGTTAATGCCTCCCCCATTAGATTTTTTTTCTGTACTGAACAGCAGGGCATACATCTGAAAAAAATTGTATGCTCTACCATATACACACTTGAACAAAATTGTTGGCACCCTTCTGTTATAAAAGAAATGATCCACAGTGGTCACTGAAAAACTTAAAATTGACAAAAGTAATACATTTTAAATTACTGCAAATCAACTAATGAAAATCTGACATTGTGTTTGAATTGTGGGTCAACCAAAGAGAAATATAAACAAAAAGACACAAACTGGTTTGGACAAAAATGGTGCCAGGAATAGATTGAAAATAATGTAAACATTCGAACAAACTTAATCTAAGGTGAGTCCTGCAATTAGAATCAGAGCTGACTTCAAACTTGTAATTAGTCAGTCTATCTATTTACAGGGTGAAAAGTATTCACTGTGTTGTTTGGTATCATGGCAAGTACTACACTGAACATGGACCAAAGGAAGCTAACCCCCCATGCCCTTCCACCTTGTCCAGTCCATTTCTCCAGATATTATCTCTCACCTTACTGCAATCTGTAACCTCTCTCCACTGGGATCTTTCTATCTTCTTTTAAACACGCCCTCATAACCCCTTTACTAAAAAAGCCCACTCTGGACCCATCCTGTGCTGCCAACTACTGACCAGTCTCTAACCTGCCCTTCATATCTAAACTCCTGGAACGCTTGGTCTATTCCCACCTAATCCGATATCTCTCTGCTAACTCCCTTCTCAACCCTCTGCATTCCGGTTTCCGTACTTTACACTCAACAGAAACTGCTCTAGCAAAAGTCTCAAATGACCGCCTCACTGCTAAATCACAGGGCAACTACTCCTTGTTGTTTCTTCTGGATCTCTCTCCAGCCTTTGACACTGTTGATCACCATCCTCTGCTCAGCATGCTCAGTGCCATTGGCATCCAAGACACCGCTCTCTCTTGGTTCTCATCCTACCTCTCTGACTGCTCCTTAAGTGTCTCATTTTCTGATTCTACCTCCTCTCCTCTTCCTCTTGCTGTTGGGGTTCATCAGGGATCGGTTCTAGGTCCTCTCCTCTTTTCACTCTACACAGCCCCCATTGGCCAAAATATCAGCAGATTTGGCTTCCAGTACCATCTCTACGCTGAGAATGCCGCAGGCGCTATGTAAAGTGCCCAAGAATGGCGTGCGGGAGATTAAAAAATTTATGAACGAGGTTGTGCCTGATATCGGGCTGAAAAGACGCCAGATATCTGGCACAGCCTCATTCATACATGTCACCCTTAATGTATAAATGGGTCATATAAGCTAGAGCAAGAGGCAATCTTAAAGACTCACATAGGGGCAAATTTATATGCCCTGTTTGGGAATTTGAATAGGAGTTTTCATGGTGAGACAACCGTAAACTTAAAGAGGACCTGTGACAACTCCTGATGTGTCATTTTTATTACATACGTGAAATAGAAATTCTGGAGCATCCTCTTTTATAACTCTGTATTGTGCTGTTTCTTTGTTATTTCTCCTAGAAATGTATTATTAAATCTGTCAGCTGCGTGTGACCATTCCAGTTTTTAAAGAGGTGTGTCCCTGTAGAGCACTGATTGGGCAGCAGTGTAAGACTGTGCAGAGATACACACCCCTAGTTGGTAACACTGCTGTAACAGATTGCTAAAAAAAATAAAATTCTAGGAGGGATAACCGGAAACAAACAACATAGAGATCTAAGGAAAAATGCTCCAGAATTGTTATTGTACAGGGAATTATTTATAAAACAGATATGTCAGGAATGGCCACAGGTTTTAATTAAAGTTTTCCCCTAAAACTTTGCACAATATGAATGATGAATGTATAATTATTTGTGGCTCCACCAATGGAGCGTAATAATATAACAATAGTTATAGTGACTAGAATTCTGGAGAATGGTTGTTGATCCAGGGATTGATTCTGATTGCCAGATTGGAGTCTGGAAATAATTTTTTCCCTAAAATGAGGACAATTGGCTTCTACCTCATGGGGGTTTTTGCCTTCCTCTGGATCAACACTTTAGCACAATAGGCTGAACTGGATGGACGTCTGTCTTTTTTTGGCCTTACAAACTATGTAACTATGTAAGAGGACCTTCATCAGTCACTAGAATGGGGGTCCCCTCTTCCTTCTTACTGCCCAATAATGAGAAGTAAATTAAATGAGCACCTGGGCTGCTACTCCATCTACATTCTTTGAATCTGCTGGAGACAGATAAGAGCTGTGCATTTTGTACTGTATTGTACTGTAAAGTGTATAAAAAAGTCAACTAGATTGATAGGAAAAATATTGAAACTGGTTACAATAAAATTTGATGGTATGGCATCAGGGAAGTCATAATAAAGTTTATACCATTAATAATAAAAATAGCCATGTATTAGGATAAAAACAGAAATTGATTTGTGTTCAGAGTATCTCTCTTTATAAAAATCTCCAAGTGCTTTCCAATTTGGTATTAAAAAGCAGTTTTATTGCATCTGATCTTTAAAAGAATCCTAATTCCATTTTAATATGAGCCATTTATATTCTACAATGTTGTCCTGAATAAAAATGAAGCATTGTAATTAAAAGTATTGGTTTGTCCACATTATGAATATCATTACAAATTGTGTAATGTTTGTCTTTCTTGTGATTGAGGTAAATGTGCTTTTATTTCTCTTTAGTGTTTCAAATGTTTGATTATCCATTGTTCCAGATAATTGGTACACAATGTTCGTCATGCGTATGTTATGGAATTACAATATGTCATATCCAACATTAAGTTTTAATATTACTTTGTGAAGCTGTACATGCTGTTCATAAAGATAACTAAGTTCTTTTCAAATATTGCATCCTAAATTGGTATTTCTATCGCAGACATCTAAGGCATATCAACAGGATATTCCATAAATGTCTAATAAATTGATATGTGCAGGTCCCATCTCTGAAACCCACACCTATCTGGAGCACAGGGGTATTTTTCCCCCTTTCCCTGTCTATACTGCTGCCGCACAGAATGGAGAGGTGGCTGTTAATCCATAGCTCTCATGATGGGATGTACTTGAAAGTCCCATAGAAGAGAATGGAGAAAACAATGCATGTGTGGCCACCTTTCCATCCATTCGCTATACAGAAGAAGATTACTAATTTTTTCCTAAATAGTATGACTAAAATGATAGAAACTAACTTATATTAATTATAAAACTGTAAAAAATGAAAACATAAAAATATAAAATTATATCATATCCAAAAATATAAAATGATATCATATAAAATGATTTCATATAAAATAAATATTAAACTAAATAATTTAAATTAATTAAACCAATACAGCATCTACCATAAATCCCATTCTCATTCGCGTGTTTACAGAGTTTTCATAGTGGCCTAGAAATAAAATAAAAATACGTGACATGTCATTTCTTGAGGTGTTTCCCTATAGGAAACAATGGGTATGGGATTTTTCAAAATACGCTTCAAAATACGCCTTTTTTATAGCAAGTTTGGAAGCTGATTTGGAAGCTGATTTTGAAGCGTAAATTTACATTTCAAAAAGTGAAGTGTGAACATATTCTAATAGCTACATATCTCTTGCACACGATTAAGATTGACTCAGGGAGAGCATTGTGACATAGTAGAAAGAGAAACATTTAAATGTATGATTGACATTTATGAGTTTCTGTTCTTCTCTTTAGAGATTAAAGTAGTTCCTTAAGCTGAATTTCTAATTGAAAATGTATTATGTTAATAATAAAGTTTCATTCTGATTTTTGTATTTTTCATTTTTTCTTACTAAAATATTCTGAAATACTTTTTTTTTTTACTTTTATATTGTGTGTTAATTTTTGTTTAACAAAATGTAGGTCAGCTTTTATTCTACATGTTGCAATAACCTACACACGACAAGTCTTGCTGAAACTTCAGGTGCGCCAAACAAGATTAATACCATAGTTTATTTTCACTGACATGCTATTCTAATGCTTTTAATTTTATTTCTAGCCTGATAATACTACACTAATGTTGTAAATACCAAATTGGGATTTATGGTAGATGCTGTATTGGTTTAATTAATTTATTTTATTTAATATTAATTGTATATAATATAATTTTGTATTATATAAATTTAAATTAATTTTAGATTATTTAATTTTATATAACTTTATTATTATCATAAATTAGTTTTCATTACTTTAGTTGCATTATCCGAGAAAATAATTTATATTTTTTGCCCTAATAGCAACCACAGTTCGTCCAGGACAACTTTCCTCTCAGCCACACCACTTTGAACCTGGTCTGGCTTGTAACAACAGTTTTGTGCCACATTTTGGAGTGGCACATTCATAAATTTGTCTAATCGTATGAACCTGGCGTGACGCACCTACAGTACATTTAATTGTTGCATTCAAAAGTGTTGAGTCTGTCACACAATGAGCCAGATTTTGCCTTATGACTGTTCATACATGCATCAAACAAGGCTACAACAGATTTGTGGGCACACCAGAAAACGGGCGCAACTTCGTTCATAGATGTCACACATAGGACTACATGTATGAACGGGTCACTTTCATTTTCTGGCGTTAAATGCACCAAAAGTGAGTGATCTGCCTAATTTGCAAATGCATGGCGTGTAAATTGAACATGCTTGGCTCACTGTGCGCCAGACTTGACACTTTGTAATGCACCAAAGATATGGGGCATGTCGCATCACATTTGTAATATTAGACACATTTTTGAATGTGGGATGGCAAAATTAGGCGCATTACTGCTCGAACAGCCAGACCAATTTAAGTGTGGTCTGCCTGATCCTGAGTTGTTGCACTAGAAATAGATTGTCCATTACTTCTCAACTTATACCAGTAGAATAATAAAAAGTGAGTTATGATAATTAACCAACTTTATCAAATTAAATTGTATAAATTTAATAATATATTTTATCATCTAAGATATTTCTTATAAAATGTATTTAAAAGGAAATCTAAAATGAATGTTAAGTTAAATAACCCATTGATCTACATTTTTCTGTACATAAATTAACATACTGTATATCAGAAATCCTTAACATCAAAAAGTGTAGAAACCAGCACCAGCACCGTAGAGTACAAATCTTCATTTATTTACTTATTAATGAGTAAAAATATTGGGTAATGTGTAGGTTACAGAATATGCTTATGTGTTGTGGGCAATATATGCCCTTGCTCACAGCATACCAACTGCATTATTATTTGTTTTTTTATGAAGGTTAAAAAAAAAAAAAAAAAAACACCTTAACTCTCAGTAAATACACTCATATCTCAATTAACTGAGGCTAAGTTAAGCTGTAATACCTTATACAGTCACATAGACTGTGAAAGGTTGCAGTAAAACCAGATTGAAGACAAATTTATGGCTAACAGAGTACAAACTAGATAAAACAATTTTTTTTTTTTAATCCACTGTCTGGGTTATACAGACTGCTGGCAGCACAATAAAGGAGGTTCTCATTAGACAGCAACACAGAACAGATACAATGAAACAGCACGAACAACAACAAAACGAAACAGAAAGATAGCCTGGAGTTTTCGGATCAAGTTGCTGAGAAGGCAAATCCATGGGTTTAAATCCTCACAGAGACATTGCATTAAACATAGCTATGTTCCATACTTGTATTATTATATTGCTTTTAAGGGACAGTGTTCTCTGTAGAAAAAGTATTAGGCCTTTGGAAATATTACTGCTTTTTCCAACATTTTGACCATAAGGATGGAAGAAATACCATAACAGGAGGAAAGTGACCAAGAAATTCTCTGTGTTAAAAAATAAATAAATTCTGTACTGATTCTTTAGCCAACGGCTATAGAAAACAAAGTGGTATCAAAGAGGATTGTACCATTTTGCCAACTTTGTTGTACAGCCCAGTACAGTGTTGGACTGGGGTGCCTAGAACTTGATTCTAGAGGCCCCCCCCCAAGAATTTACTTCACATCCCTGCCCCTGCAGCCTGCACAGTGAACCTATCCAGTCGTCAGCACAGTAGCTTGTAATCAACATGGAGTGCTGTGGCTTCTGTGTTTCCCTCACCTTTCTGCTTTAGTTTTTTTCAGTATAATACAACTAAATAATGATTATACTGTACAGTTACCAAATAACACCACTACAAAAGAACAAACTCCCCAAGGCCAATATTATCAATTATAACACTAAGACCAAATACTGCCACATCATGATCACCTATCACAACTATATAGTGACTGAATAATACCGCTGAACCATGACCACATAGCACTACCACATAGTGACTGAATAATATGCCATGACCATATATCACAACCATGTAGTGACTGACAAATACACCATACCATTATGGAATACTGTATAAACCATTATACAACAACTAATATTATCATTACACAGTGACCATATAGATACCAGTTGTATACAGGTACGCCACATACATATTTATAATTCGCTCACTTTCCCTTTTTTTCTCCATCTGGTCCACATCGCTATGATGACTTCTCCTGGCCACGACTCTTCTCTGCAGCATTCATCACATAAAGATCTTACAATCCTCACTTTTCTAGCTCTTCCCTAGCAATTCCCACCACTGTACAAACTCCCCATCCTAATGACCGAAAACAGCTATGGAGCTCCAATTGTGAACCACGTTTTAGTCATCCTTTGTATACCTATATAGTATCTAGGTTAACCCTCAAAATAGTAGGAAGGTACACCACCAAAACTTGGCAAGCAGTTGTGGACTACCTATCATTTTTAGGTAGGTCATCTGAAATTAGACAGGTAGGTGCCCCCCCCCTTAACACTGGATAGGTAAATAGAACCCCATGAGGAAGGTATAACCCTCCTGCCTTAGGTAGGTCACTTTATAGGTCCAACCACTAGGTAGGTATTTAGGTTTCCTATAAGGCTGATGGTAGGTCAGAGACCTCCTCTTAGGTAGGATGGTATCTAGGCCCTCCACTAGGTAGGTAGTTATTTAGGAATTTCTTTAGCATGTAGATAAAGAGACCCCTAATAGGTACTTATATAGGTCCTCTGTAGGTTGGTATTTAGGTCACCTGTAGGTAGGTATATAGGTCTTCTGTAGGTAGTTATATAGACCCCCAGTAGATATGTATAGAGTTCCTCCAGTCAGTAGGTAGGTAAAGAGGCCCCCCTGTAGGTAGTAAGATATATGGCATGACACTATTATGCTTATGGCCTAGGAAACCCAGCAGTGCATGAGGCATGATATCATCGTTATATCACGTCACTTGCACTGCTTACTACTATAGGCCATAGGCTGTGCCTCGGGTCTACAGTAGTAGTAGTCAGTGGAGCAGGGACACAATCACTCTCTGACCTGCCATAGTTTCCAACTCTATTCTCATCCCGAGGATTTGCATGCGGTTAAAAATATGCTACAGAGCTCGGGACCCACCAAGGGATTACCAACACCCTGGTGTGCCAATCCAAGCCACTGGCAGGATATGTCAATACCGGAGCCCTGAGGAAGATCCTCCAGTTCTCCTGTGGGCCAGTCCAATACTGTTTCAGTACCATGAAAAAGTATTGTTATAGGAAACTTGTCAGTCGATTTATGATACATACCCAATATGAGTAAGTAATGTCAGGCAATGTACTGTCAGAGTAAAGACTTTTATTGTCAGTACAAATCTGTTCTTCCTTACCTTTTCCCTTGGTTAAAAATATTCTAAGATATCTGGTACAAGGAGGCCAGTTTAGAAAAAAACTTAAATGGGTTTCCTCAACACGCCGTTTCACTGACTTACAGGCTGTTGTGCACTTACTTTGTCTGTTTAACTTCTAGCCCTTACTCTGACAGAGTAGGAGATTGTTATCGCTAATACAATTATAGATAACTCAATGCTTTTTAGTCCTCACAGCACTTGTGCCTTTTGTTTACTACAGAGAGTCTTGTTAAAGAGAACCTGTCACATAGATTATGCCCCCCTTGCTGAGAACAGTACAAGCTGTGTCCCTTATTCTGTAAGTCACTGTAGTTTTAGAGTATTTAATGCTCAAATCTGCAGTTTTAAACCAGAAAAGAGTCATGAAAAGAGTCAGTTTTTTCATGCCGCAACTACCTGAGGCTAGCCCCACCCACCTCTCAACTGATTAACCGATTACTTTGAATAGGTAGAAATATGGGCGGGAATATCCTTTGGTGGGCGTGGCTAACACCTACTCATGGATA
>JAODAL010078377.1:0-12936 GCA_025379985.1 Phyllomedusa bahiana
AAATTTTTTTGGCACCTACAATACACCGTGGTGATAAAAAATTCTGTATTAAAAATTTAACTGCAAGTCCCTTTGTCAACAAAGCTTGACTGACCAAAAGTGAAAAAAACACCTATCAAAATGTTAGGGATAAAAACGGTATTTTTGGCCCCTATCAATACACCATGGTGCTAAAAAAATTGCGGGGATTCAAATTTAATGCAAGGTACTTTTAAAAACAAAGCTGATGACCAAAAGTGAAAAAAAAACCTATTGAATTGTATATGGATAAAAATCGTTTTTTTGGCACCTTTTAATACACCTTGGTGACACAAATAGGGGGTTTCAAATTTAAGTGCAGGTCCTCATCAAAAAAGTTTGATAAACCCCGGGAAAAAAAAATACCATTTAAAATTTTGGATAAAAAAAGGGAATTTTTGGAAACTATCAAACCCGGGGCCCCCCCCCACCTTTTGTGGATTCAAATTTAATGCAAGGTACCTCATCAACAAAGCTTACTGACAAAAGTGAAAAAAAAAAAATTTATCTGGGGAAAGGGTAACGGTAATAAAAGGTTTTTTTGCACCTATCAATACAGTGGTGCTACAAAATTTGTGGTAAATTTTGAAGGTCCCTCTATCAACAAAAGCTTATGCCAAAAGTAAAAAAACACCTTTCTGAAATGTATGGGTTTAAAAAGGTTTTTTGGCACCTATCATAACCGTGGTGACTACAAAAGGGATTTTTAACGAAAGGTATTTTCAACAAAGCTTGAATGAAAAAAGTGTTTTCTGAAATTTAAATTTAAAAAAAGGTTTTTTGGCACCCTTTTAAAACCTGTGGGGACTACAAAATTCGGATTCAAATTAATGAAAGGGTCCCTCTATCACAAAGTTTGACGACCAAAAGTGAAAAAAACCCCTTCTGAAATGTATAGATAAAAAAACGTTTTTTTTGGGCCCCTAAAATTTTAACGGGTTTTTGGGGGAAAATTCCGGACCAAGCAAGCGATGTTTAAAACCCGCCCGCCCGGGAATGGAGTCTAATGCCCCCGGGTTTTTACCCGAGCCCGCCCCAATGCGGGATGGGCTTGTGCGCCCTGGGCTACAGGCGTTTCCCCCGACGTATGGTTGCAGGGGGGCCGGGGTACAGGTGGGACAGATTCGTGATCCAGGAAATTTGTGGGGGGTAGGCAGAAGGTAGGGCAGGCGGGGAGAGGATCGTAGTCAGAGACACAGACGGTCAGGGGAGGCGGCAAACAGGAAGGTCAGGAAACGTAAGCAGGGGACTGGTACACGGGTAAAAGGGCGGAACAGCAATAAACCCGGACGCAAGGTAACACACCAACAAATGGGGAGAGTTTCTGGGGAGGGGCCCGGGGAAAGGATTTTGGTGCCCTAGGGGGTACAGCCAATCCCCCCCCCCCCTCGCTCTCAAAAAAATCCCCCCCCCCCCCCCCAACACCAAAAACACTAATTCCCTTTACCCCTGCGCCCGGTCCTGTCATAAATTTTTCATATTCACTAGCTCCCCTCCCTTCCTCAGCAGTCACGCACAATGAAAATTTTCATTTTCAAAAACGCTCCCCCCGTATGACAGTGTAATACCCCCAAATTTAAAAACCACCAAAAATCCCCCCAAATAAAAATGGGGGAAAAATCTACCAGACAATGTTTGTAACTAAAAAAATTTCTCCTAAAAAACCCCTGACCCAAAAAAACTTTTAAACCCCTTAAGGCTAAAAATTAATCCTCCGGGAACCCAACCGAAGAAAACCCCCCAAAATGTGACTATAAAGGTACACACTTGAAGACTATCCCCACCCTCCATACAGTCCCAATAGTTTTAAAAACTTTTTAAAAATTACTCTAAAAAAATAAAAAAATTTTAAAACCCCCAAAATTACCATTTTAAAACTCACCCTTTTTTCCCAAACCCAAAAAAACCCCTTTTTTCCCCCCATCCCAAAATCCCTTCCCCCTTCATCCCAATTTTTCCCCCCCAAAAACTCCACCCCCCCAAAATTTAACCCCCAACCAAAACTTAAATCCCAAACAATTTTCCATAAACCCCCTTAAATTATTACAAAAAAAATCCCCTAAAAGAAGGTATTAGATATCCCTTTAAAACATTTAAAATGTTTTGCCCCCCGCGTATATATACAATTTTTTTACCAAATGGGGGAATATGTTACTGGGCGGCTTAATAGTGGGGGTTTCCCAAAGCATCCTTTTTTTATTTTTTAACATCCCTCTATCTACGGCCCCCCTTGGGGGGCCAAGGCATAAAATTTTTTGGGCTTTTTTCTTAGGGGGGGGTTTCCCGGGTTTTAAGGGGGCCCCAGGCAGGCATTAAAAATTTTGGCCCGGCCAAAATTAAAGGGTTTCCCAGTGGGGAAATTAATAGGTTTCCCCCCACCCCCCAGGGGTTTATACCAGGGGGCTTAGGGGGGTTTTTCCACAGGCCCCCCCCAACCGGAGTAAGGAAGAATTTGGGGCCAACCTTTTTCCGGCATTCCGGGGTTCTCCCAAAACAATAAAAAGGGGGCCCACCTTCAAAATTTTTTTGGGGCCGGAGGGGGGATTTTTAAAACCCAGGGGGGACGGGGCCCGGGCGAATGGGGGCCAGGGCAGGGGAAAAGGGGGGCGCCGGGGGCGGGGCCGTGGGGGGGGCCACAGGCAGGAAATTATAGGGGCCCAGGAAAGGCATTAGGGGGGCCCCCAGGCAGGCATTATGGGGGCCGCGGGCCCAGGAATTATGGGGGGGCCGAAAAGGGGGGTATAGGGGCCACGGGGCCGGCGAAATGGGGGCCACAGGCAGAATATGGGGGGCCCCACAGGCGGGCCCTTAAAAGGGTTTGGCCGCAGGCAGGCATTATGGGGGCCCGCAGGCAGGGTTTAAGGGGCCCCCAAGGCAGGCAGGGTTAGGGGGGCCACAGGGGGCAAAAAGGGGGGCCCAAAAGGAGGAAATTATGGGGGGCCCAAACAGGCAGGCATTATAGGGGGCCGGCAGGCGGGCTTTAGGGGCCGCGGGCCCGGCATTATGGGGGCCGAAAGGGGGAATATGGGGGCCACAGGCGGTTGAAAGGGGGGGCCACAGCGAATATAGGGGGCCCAAACCAGGGGGGGCACTTAAAAAAAAACAAACATTAAATACTTCCCCAAAATTCCCGGGCGCCCCCCGGCTCCTTTTCCCTTTTTTCCCTTTCACCGGGGCCCCTCCCCCCCGGCAGCTCCTGGGCCCCAGGGCCTGGACGCGCTGTGTCCCGAGGAGGGGCAGCGTCCGTAAACTTTCACTCATTGCGACGCTGGCCGGCCCTGAGGCCCGGGGGCCCGGCGGGTCCTCGGGCCGCTATGAGGCCCCCCGGCGCCCCGCCTGTGTGGGCCCTGCCCCTCACCGGAGGATCCGGGCGATCCCCCGGGGGAGGGGGCCCCCGACACGTTTGCAGGGCGGGAGCGCCCCGTCTCTCCCCTTCCCAGAAGCGTCACAGAGACCCCGGCCCCTTCCCAGGCCCCGGCAGCGGCCGGGAAACCCTGGGAGGGTGGGGGCCCCCTGAGGGCCCCCCTTTAGGGATAGGCTGGGTAGGCGCCCTGGGGGCGGTCCCTACCTTGGCCTCCCCGGCCCGGGCCCCCGGGCTGGGGGCGTATCCCCTTTATAAAAAACCCAAGGGGCCGTAAATTAAA
Organism: Phyllomedusa bahiana; assembly: GCA_025379985.1. Lineage (NCBI taxonomy): Eukaryota > Metazoa > Chordata > Amphibia > Anura > Hylidae > Phyllomedusa > Phyllomedusa bahiana. Next base: position 3,663 of record JAODAL010078377.1, read on the forward strand.
CAAAAAGGGCGCGGGGCCCCCTTTTAAACCCCAGCCCAAAGCCGTCGTGCGGGGCCCTTAAGAAAACGGGAAAAAACGCGCCCCCGGGGTTTGTCAAAAGCGGGAGACAGGGGGCGGGGGACTGGTAAGTACGGGGTTTCCTCCCGGGGGGGCAGAAGGCCCCCAGGGTTTGCGGGAGCCAGGGCCCCCCTGCCGGCCCCCGTAAGGCCGGGGGCCCGGCCGGGGCGGGCCTCCGGCGCCGAGCCCCCCGGGGACAGTACCCTCCCCCCCCCCCTTAGCCCTCCCCCCCCCCTTTTTTTGGGGGGGGTTTATAGAGGAGATCAGGGGACAGGTTGGCCTCGGGTTTCCCCATGAACGCCCCCGGGCCCGAACCCCTTTCCCAGTCAAAAAAGGAAAAAACCCCGTTTCCCCCTCCCCGCCTTCTCCGCCACCCCCTCCTTGCCTCAAAGATTTATCAGTATTAGCAACAGGAGAAGGCGGGGACAAATCTTTTGGGAGAAGGGGGGTTCAGCCCCCCCGGTTGGGGGAGGGACACGTAATCGCGTTTGGGGAAATATATATGTGGGGGGCAAGGGGAGCTTATAGGAGACGGGGTTTCCAGACCCCGAATTTCCCAAAAAAGGGGCCCCAAAGGGTTTTTGGGACCCAACTTGTAAAGGCACCTTAAAGGGGATGTTTATTTCCCGCAGAAAACCAAACCCTTTTGCCTGGTTTCAAATAGGTACCTGCCCCAGCTAAAACGTTTGGTGGGGGGCCCAGACTCGTAGAAGGGTCTGTCGTGTGACCACCAAGACCCTTTGGGATGCCCTTTTTAGGGGAAAATCCAGGGAAGGGACAAGAAAAACAGGTACCAGGGGAAAGGGGGTGGGAAAGGGTTTTAAACCCAAAAACAAACAAAAAAAGGGGGAGGCCCCAGGGGGTTTTCCCGAAATCAAAAGAGTTATGGGGAAAACTCTGCCCAGGGGAAAAGATCGGCCCCCAATTTTCCCTAGGGAAGCGGACACAAAGTCCCGAAGGGTAGGGGGCCCAACACCTGGGTTCCCCCTCTCCCCCTCCCGTTGTTTGAGGGTAGTATGCAGAGAAAAAATCCAGCTGAATCTGCAACTTGACAGCACAAAGCCTGCAAAATTTGGCAAAAAACCCGGGAAATCCCCTGTCATAGACAATATGCAAGGGGAGACCTGAAAAAAAAGGAAAACATGATAAAAAAAAATTTTGGGGCCAGGGGAGGGCAGAGGGTAACCCGGGCAGTGGGAAAAAGTAAACCCTTTTTGGAGAAACGTTTTTTTGGTCCCCCACCCAGAGGGACCTTTTTTCCCAAAAGAGGCGGAGATCTGTGTCAAAGCCCCAAGGCGAAAATTGGGTCCAGGGTTTTTCCGGCCCCGGGAAAGAGGCAGCAGGAGGCCCGGGGTTTTGGGGCGGGGAAACCTTATTTCGGGAAAGGAGAGCAGGCCAGCACAAAGTCCCTGACATTTTTGGAGCAAGGGGGGCCCACCAGTAATACGGGAATCCAGCTGAAAAGACTTAGGGAAATCCTGGATCCCCCAGCATTGGGGAACAATGCCCCCACCTAAAGGATTCGGGGGCCGCAAGGCAGGGCCGAAAAAGGGTCTTCCCCAGGTAGATTTTTTAAAAACCCAGGGGGGGGCCGCCATGAGGAGACGTTCTGGGGAATTATGTGTTGCAACGGCGGTTCTGAGCCCACAGTACCCGAGGATCTAAAAAAGGGCATCCGCCCTGAGTTCTTTCAGCGGGCCGAAAGTGCAGGAAAAATTTTAAAGCGGGCAAAAGAAGATTTTTCCGCCTGGTTTGGGACGAGGATTTAGTTCCAGCGCGGACTGTAGATAAAAAAGATTTTTTTTGATCCCCTGAAGATTTCAAGGGGTTTGGGGAGCCCCCTCCCCAAGTGCCGCCAATCTTCTAGAAACCCAACTTTATGGCGATTTTTCCCCGGTTTTTCCCAAAAAAACGAAAAGTTTCGCTCGGGTGGAGTGAAGGGCTTAAAAGAAAAAACCACAGGTGCGAGTTTTTTAGAGGGAGACTTTGTAAGAGGGGGCTCCAGCCCCCCCTGAGGAAGCGTCCCCCCAAGGGACGAACGGACCCCTGCGGGGCCGGGCCAGAAGGGCAGGGGGAAGCAAATGGCCAAGGGTTTTGAGGTGCTCAAAGGCTCCCTTTAGTTTGGAGGGCCCGGATTTGAGGTTGGCATTTTTTTTTCATCAGGGCCACTAGTGGGGGCCCCAGCGGGAGAAGTGCAGATTAAAAATTTCCTGAAATAATTTCAAAGCCCGAAATCGTTGGATAGCCCCAAGGGCCCCCCCAGGTCGAGGCCACTGTAAAAAATTCAGACAAACTTAAGGGATCCATCCTTTGGGGACCCTGATCCGTGAAGATGTACCCCGAAAGGGCAAACGAGGCGTTTTAATAACCCCTTTTTTCCCAAATTTTGGATAAAAATGATGATCTCGGAGAGGGTTTGAGCACCAGGGGACATTGGGGGCGGTGGGGTCTTTAATCCCCGGGGAGAAATCAAAGGTGTCATTCCCCAAATAAACAATTTACACAAAAAATAAAGGGGGTCACGGAAGATCTCTTGACCGAAATTTTGGTAAAAAGCCCGGGGCGTTTTCAAAGGCCAAAGGGGCCTGATCAGATATTCAAAATGCCCCTTTCTCTGGTGTTGAAAGCCGTTTTCCCCTCCTCCTTTTTCGGATAACGGATTGTCCCGTAGGTCAACTTGGGAAAAAAATTTTTACGGGCCCCGCAGGGGATCGAATAGCTCCAGAATTTAAGGGGAGTGGGGAAGATTTTTTTATAGTAATTTTGTGAAGCCCCGATTTAAACCGGGGTAAGGGTCGTAAGTCCCCATTTCCTTTTTTTTTCGACAAAAAAGGGAAACCAGCCCCCGCCCCGGGGAAGAAGACTTGCGTTTAAAACCCCCCACCCCGGGGGCTCCTGAATATATTTTGGTCATAGCTTTTTGTCTCCGGGACGGGAAAAGGGTAGACCTGCCTCGGGGAGGAATACTACCAGGTTTGCAGGTTCAAAAGGGAAAAATTTAAAAGGCCGGTGCGGGGGCAGCGTTTCGGGCCCGGGCTTTCAAAAACCCCATCCCAAAAATCTTTTACGGAGTGGGGAGCCCGAAGAGGTTTTGAAGACTTTCTGGAGCGGGCCGAAGGGCAAAACGGAGAAGCGGAAGGGATCGCAGTGGCACGCAGGGCCCCAAAAGAAAAATTTTCCCCTGTTCCAGTCCAAGGTCGGAGCAAGCTCTTGCAAACCCTGGGAAAGGGCCCAGGGGAATCCCCGGGAAGGGGGAACGAGGGGAGGACCAGCACTTCAGAGGTTTTCCCTTTTGTAGAGCGCCTATCTGTAGACAGAGGGCGGCCGTGCAAACCCAATAACATCCCTTCCCGGCCCTTCGCCCCTAAAGGAGGAGACGTAAAATGGGTTTCTTGGGGCAAAAGGGGTCACCCGGGAGAAGAAAAATTGGGGGACCAAGCTTGGCCCCGATAAAATTTCCCCGGGCCCCGAATCCCAAGGGAAAACGGGGGGCTTGGAAAGGGCTGCCCCCTGAAATTCCCAGAGTCGGGGAAAGGTCAAAACAGGACGAAGTGCACAGACACCTAGGGACCCTCCCCCTCGAACCCTAATGTTCGCGAGTTTCCTGGCCAGTTTGTACTGTAAAAAAGGTTTTGGGTGGATTCGCTTTGGGCCAACGCAAGCGATTTATACTAAGCCCCCCGCCAAGGGAAAGGGGGTTAAAGAGGCCCCGGTTTTCACCAGAGCCCGCCGCAAAGCGGGGTGGGCTTGCTGCGGGTGGTGGGTACCAGGGCCCTTACCCCCGATGTGACCGGCTTGGATTTGGGGGCGGGGTAACGTGGGACAGAATGTGATTCCCAAAACGTAAATCGGGGACAGGCGAAGGGTCAGGGCAGGCGGCAGAGGGTCGTTTTTCGAGACAGGCCGTAATTTCCCCGGGGAGGCGCAAAAAAGGCCCAAAAATCAGGAAACGTAAGCCCGGCGGGGGAAATGGTTACACCGGGTAATCCCCCACGGAACACAATACACTCTGGAGCAAAGGGAACCCCAACCCCAAAAAACTGGCAGAGAAATTTCTGGCGGCCCTATACCCTTTAAGAAACCCACGGCCCTCAAAAAACAAATTAAAAGGGGCCTGGCCCTTTAAATCCATCCAGCCGACGCGTGCCTTAAAAAAAACGGGCACGGCCCCGGCGGTTGTCAGAGCCTGGAGACTGGTAATTTCGGGGTTTTTCCCGGGCCCCCGAGGCAGAAGGACCACGGCTGCGGGGAGCCCACACCCCCCCTGGGCCCGGGCCCCCCTAAACGCCGGGGGGGGGCGGGCCCCGGGGGAGCTTTGGGTGGGGTTTGACATCTTTCCCCCGGTAATAGACCCAGCGCCGCTTTGATAAGGGGTGGGCGCAAAATTTCTACAATTTTAAAGGGAAGGAAAACCCCCTATCAACCAAAAACTTTGGGGGTGGGCAAAAAGTCAAAAAAAACAAACCCATCTGAAAGTATACGGAAATAAAAGGTATTTTTTGGGGAAACCAAAAAAACCCGGGGGACCCCACCCCCCTTTTGCTGGATTTAAATTTTAAATGCCCCGGGTACCTTATTTAAACCAAAAATTGACTGGGCCAAAAGGGGAAAAAAAAACCTATCTGAAATGTATACGGAAAAAATAAACGGATTTTTGGGACCTATCCAAACACCTGTGGTGACTACAAAATTTTCTGGAATTAAAATTTTAACTGCAAGGTGTCCCCTATTTAACAAAGCTGGCCTGCGCCCAAAAGGGAAAAAAAACACCCCTTTGCTTAAAATTTAATTTCCCGGGTAAAAAAAGGTATTTTTGGCACCCATCAAAAAAAAACCTGTGGTGACTTAAAAAAAATTTCCCGGTTTAAATTTAAAGTGGGGGAAGGGGGAAAACCCCTATCAACAAAAGCTTGACTTACCCAAAAGTGAAAAAAAAAAACCTTTTCTGAAAAGTATACGGATAATAAAAAGGGATTTTTTTGGCACCTATCAATACACCTCTGGTGACTACAAAATTGCTGGGGTTCAAATTTTTTCTGCAAGGTGGCTCTATGAACAAAGCTGGCCTTTCGCCAAAAATGAAAAAAACATGTAACTAAAAATTTTCGGATAATAAAAGGGATTTTGGCCCCCCTATCAATTAAAACCTTTGGTTTAAATACAAATTTGGCCCCAATTTAATTTAACTGAAGGGGGCCCCTGTCCAAAAAAAGGCCCGGAAACCCCGGCCCCCCAAAGTGAAAAAAAAAAACGTATCTGAAAGTATAACTTTTTAAAAAAAAGATATTTTTGGCATAATTTCCAAAAAAAACCTGTGGTGGGCTAAAAAATTGCTGGATTTTAAAATTTAAGTGCAAAAGGTAACCAAACAACCCCCCAAATCCCTTGACTGACCCCAAAAGGGGGAAAAAAAAAACCCATTGAAATGATTTCAATTTTTTAAAAAAGGGATTTTTGGCCCTATAAAAACACCCTTGGTTTACTAAAAAATTGGGTGATTCAAATTTTTAAATGCAAGGTTTGGGTCTATCAACAAAGCCCGGCAAAGCGCCAAAGTTAAAAAAACACGTATCCGGGAAATTTTATACGGGTAAAAAAGGGGATTTTTTTTGGGGAAACCCATCCCAAAACACCTGTGGGGACTACAAAATTGCTATTCAAATTTAAGTGCAAGGGACCTTATCAACAAAGCTTGACTGGGTCAAAAGTGAAAAAAACACCTTCTGAAATGTATACAGATAATAAACGGTATTTTAGCACCTATCAAACACCTGTTTGGGACTTTTCAAAAAATTTCGGATTCAAATTTAAATTTCAAGGGCCTCTATCAACAAAGCTTGACTGACCAAAAGTGAAAAAAAAACCTAACCCGAAATGTATACCGAAATAAAAGGTTTTTTTGGGACCTATCATACACTGTGGTGGAAAAAAATTTTTCCCGGATTCAAAAATTTAAAAAGCAAGGGGGCTCTATCAACAAACGGCATGCGCCCAAAGGGGAAAAAGAGACGGGATTTTGAAATGTTTTACGGAAAAAAAAAAGGGGATTTTTGGCAACCCAACAATTCAAAACCCGTTTTGGGAACTACAAAAGCTGGGATTTAAAATTGGAAATGCAAGGGGAAACCCTCCCATCAACCCAAAACTTTTAAGATGACCAAAAGTTTAAAAAAAAAACCTATTGAAATTTAACGATAATAAAAGTGGAGTTTTGCACCTAACAAATAAAACCTCCGTTACTAGAAAAATCTTTTAAACCTAATATAAAATTCAGGCGCCCAACATCCAAAAAAATTTCAAAAGAAAACCCTTTTTAAAAAAAAAAGCTATTTGCAATCAATGTCCCACACTAAGGGCTGGGTCACAATACCAGTGTCCTTTAAAGAGCTTGTTGTGTTTTGCACGCGGGACCCCCCCCCCCCCCCCCTCCCCCCGGTTCGCCTATGACTTTACAGCGGTAGAAGCTTCTTAAAATTCTCAGCCTTACTACCTAAAATCTGCAAATTTCTGATCTACCTAAGTTCTAAGGTTCACAGCTAAAAGTATAGCTGTCTCTGTGAACAAATAGAATAATTTCGCTGAGCTGTTTGCACAGAGGCAGAGCGCACGTCCCCCTGCTATGAGACGCTGAGAGACACTGAGGCTGAAACAGGAAACGCTGTTCTATGTAAAACGAGGTCATGTGATTTTTCCAGCCAATCGCAACCATACACATCCCAGTCATGACGTCGCACACACAGCTCACCCTGCTCTATTCTGTAAGCTGATTTGCTGGCCGCCAAAATGACAGGAAGCGCTGAAAATGGCGCGATCTTAATAGATTATGCACAGATTTTAACCTAAATTATCGCGTGCTCTAACAAATCCGATCAACATAAAAACCGTGCCGATTTCAACTTTGTCGATAATAATCGCTCAACACTAGTCATGACAAATCAGAACAAAAACCATTAGTTTTTTTCTACAACTTTCAGTATGGAGTTTACACAAATCTCGGCTATGTTTAAAAAGCACTTACCATTACTATCTCTAGATCCCTGTCTTACCGCTATCTTTTCAAATGGATTTCGCAGTGTAGCAAGAAGGGCACCTACCATTGGCAAAATTGTAATGCCTAGCCTTTTTTCTAATACTGTGGTTGCACAACTAACTTGGCTTCGTTATTTGGGTATATGTAAAGGCAGTCTTAAAATATGTACTTGGTGCAATTTTCATTTTCCATCTTTCTCGTTTGTTTCTTATCAAAGTCACACCACTTATAAAATTAAGCAATATATTAATTGTAATATGCGCTATGTGGTGTACCTTGTTTTATGTTTTGCCTGCCGGTTGAAGTATATAGGATGTACAACTTGTTCTTTAAAAACTAGGATTAGACAACATATTTCTGATATTTAACATCCTAAACTTTCTAACATCTCTGCAGTCTCCAAACACTGCATACAATTACATACAGGCACCTCTGACACTTTGTTAGTTCAAGGTATTGAAAGAGTCAACTGTCCCAAACATGGTGGTGATCACAAAAGGAAACTCCTTAATCGAGAATCTTTTTGTATTTTCACATTAAATACGAGAAATCCAAATGGTTTAAACAATAGACAGGACCTTATTCTGCAATACTGATTTTTGTAACATAAATGTCATTGCTATTTCTGCATCTATTGTTGCTATTTCTTGTATGTTTGTGTTTTTGTGTCTCTATAACATCTTTTGTGTATGTTCTATTTTATTCTACTTTGTCATTAACATGTTGTTGTTACGTTCTTGATTGGATATGCTATTTAACCATGTGTTTGATATCTGTTTAATCATGCTATGACTAAGGACTCTTGCTGCGAGCCTGAAACACTTCAGACTTCAGTGTTTGCTGGTTCTTACAATGCTTCAATAAATATCCTTTTACTTTATTTGGATCGTTGGCTATAACTCTCATCTATTTTTAAATATCCAACATGTGGCCTTAGTATACAGCTTGGGTCAAACATTGGCTTCAAAAATAAAGGACAACCTACTAAATTTTTCAATACTTTTTATAAGGTTGTTTTTAAGGCACCATTTCAGGTTTGCAGAGTTATGGAAATACAAAAATAAAATAAATACTGTCCCAAAAGACCCTATTTTGGACATTACACCACTCAATCAATTCCTCGTGGGGTGGCACAATGATTTTGACCCCACAGGTGTTTTATAGAATTTATTAGATTTGGGATGCAAAAATTAAACATTACTATTTTCTAACATGCAGCTTGACCTCAAACTTTTTTATTTTCACAAGGAACACTAGGTGGCTTTAACTGCTGTTAGGGCACATGGCAGGGCTCAGAAAGCAAATAGCTTTATTTGAATTTTAGAGCACAGATTTTACAGGAATGATTTTCAGGAACCAAAGCACATCTGCAAAGCCCCCGAGATATCACTACATTGGTTAATACCCAGATTTGTTTTGGCACAAAATTGGTTCCAGAAATTAGGCCACAATGAAATTTGCATGGTGAAACTTGCATTTTTTTTTCTTTACTGCTTCATTTTCATGATCTCACCTTTTGGGTTGCATGACATGTCACCTTTATTCTGCAGATCTTTATGATTGGCAATACAAAAATTATACACAACAATGCAGAAAACTGACCGGCACTAGGGGGTTAATTTAAAACTTCTTCCATGTCACAAAAATCCTCTATAGGTTCTTCAGTGGATACACTCCATTCTCTCCTTAAATATCACAGTAGTGCTCAGCCAGAAAGTTAGAAGTTTGAAATCCAAAACAGGTACAAGAAGGGTGTAAGCGGCACTCACCAGATCTGGTAAAAAGATCCTTTATTCAAACAAGCGGCATAAAATGACACATCAGGACAGACAGCCCCTAAATGCCTACGATCGTTTTGCGCTTCCCAGTGCTTTCTAAAGGCATAACGGGAAATGACTGCATCACGACTTTTAGACCCTTACCTTGTCACGTCACATCCAGCAACAACAGCACGACATAGTATTTACAAATAAACATTCATTTTTTAACATTTTTAACATACAATGTAATTAGAAATTATAAAAAAGGAAACAAATGGTTTCTATCATTCAATCCTAATACTCCCAAGGCTTCAGTACGCAATATCAATTGCGCTTCTCACCGTAGGAGTCTAGTGTGTCGACTCCACCTCCTGATGTTAGAATCCTAAATGATCATTATGAACTTCATTTAGGTGGGACAAAAAAC